>CM056378.1:75383184-75630148 GCA_029718625.1 Synaphobranchus kaupii
GCCATCACAAAGTCCTGATCTCAGCCCAATCGAAAATTTGTGGGCAGAACTGAAAAAGCGTGTGCGAGCAAGGAGGCCTACAAACCTGACTCAGTTACACCAGTTCTGTCAGGAGGAATGCGCCAAAATTCCAGCAACTTATTGTGAGACGCTTGTGGAAGGCTACCAGAAAATGTTTGACCCAAGTTAAAAATTTAAATTGGGGCAATGCTACCAAATACTAACATGGTGTATGTAAACTTCTGACCCACTGGGAATGTGATGAAATAAATAAAAGCTGAAATAAATCATTCTCTCTACTATTATTCTGACATTTCACATTCTTAAAATAAAGTTGTGACCTTAACTGACCTAAAACAGGAAATGTTTACTTGAATTAAATGCCAGGAATTGTGAAAAACTGAGTTTAAATGGATTTGGCTAAAAATGTAAACTTTCGACTTCAACTGTAAGGGCGCAGAGATGAGTATGCTGACGTAAAGATGCAGTTGTAAGCTGCAGCTGTTTACAAATGTAGTTGAATGAGTGTTTTTGCATATGGAAATTGAGAAGCCAGTCGGAATCCATAAGGAGAAAGGAGACCGGACTGATCCAGGAAACTATAGGCCTGTCAGTTTAACTTGTATCACATGTAAAATACTGGAATCTACCATCAGAGACAAATTGGAATTATGCATTGAACATAAGAACATCTTAAGAGACAGCCAACATGGTTTTCCCAGGGGGATGTCATGCCAGACAAACCTTTTTGCATTCTTTGAGGAAGCTACCAAGTGTTTTGATTTTAACAAGGCTTATGGTATTATCAGCGCTGGACTGGTAATCTGGCATACCGGGCATTTTCCCTGTGGGCCGACGCACCTTGGGGCCGATAATTTTTAATTAAAAAATAAAAATGAAAATTGGCCGAACGACCGGCCAATAAAGCAGGGACAGCGGCCCATTGGTTCATTTTCTATACTGACACTGGGCTGGCCAATCACATCTCTTACTAGGCCCCACCCCTCCCCCCTCTGTCCTCTCTGTTTCTCGTGTCAGATGCCGTCGCTCTGTGGTTGGATGAGGGCGTCAAAATGTATAAACAAAAGCGCAAGGGGGTGCGGAAAAGTTGCGGGCCAACAACAAAAAAAAAATCTAGAGGCGGATGCCGCCAAATGTGCAAAAATAACAGACACGTTTGCTGCAGGGGCTGCAGTAGCTTCAACATCTACAGTACCCGACATTGTGCAGCAACAGGTGGAACTTGAAGGAGGAGAGGTGCCTGGCCATGGCCACTGCCAGGCAGAGGCGTGTGACAGAAAAGCCGAGGAGGGACAGAGTGAGCATGACAGGGCCGAGGGATAGAGTGAGAGCAGGAGGAGAGTGTAGTTGAAGCGGTAAGCATGGTAGCTTCATGATTAACAGGGACTCGCAGGGAGGTAGTGTGTGTGCGCCATGCCATGATGATGATTAATTCAATTAATGTCGATGATAATAAGATAACATAATCGTAACGCTATCATAAAGTGAGACCGTCACCTACTGCTGGTGGTCACTCAGTCAATGTCAAATAGCGCAGCATAAGCTATTTGACATTGTTTTTGTAGCTAGCATAGTTCCCTAATGCAGCGGTTCTCAACAGGGGGGCCGCGGCCCACTAGGGGGCCTCAGAGAGCTGCCAGGGGGGCCTTGAGATGGCTGGGAATGTTTCTTTAAAAATATAGAAAAATACAGAAAAATACTCTAATGACAAAAAAGTGATATAAACAACTATTTAGCTAAACAAATAGTCTATCTATCTAGTACTTCATATGCGGATAGTTCCGGGATGCAGATTGGTCAATACAGCATTCCAGCCGTGTTAAAATACACAATATAAAAAAGATATAGTATCACACGACACATCTGTTCAACTTCATGTGTAACGTATAGCCTAGCATGCGCACCCTTAGATTAAACTATTGACACACTATTGGACCGACAACCATAACGTTCGGTAAGCAGCTACATGAGAAAACCGTGAATAATGAATACCGTGCAACAAACCAAGACAATAATATGGACAGTTCTAACATTATTTTAAATCACAAAACGGGTAACGCAGCTGTCCGCGAATTATATAAAAACGTTGCCTACTTCCGATTTATTATGGTGTATCGTTTGCCCAAAAAAAATCCACTCCTTTGCACGTTTCCCACTTATCTAAAATGACAACACATGATAATATAATGTGAATCTGTTGATAACCTACCCTGTAGTTAACTAGCCCGTGCGCTAACGTTCTAATGCCCTGCTAGGTGCATCAAAAATGACGTAAAAAGTCACATTAATTCGCTTTGACACAATCGGTTATGTATCGGCATCTAATACCACATTCAAAAGTGGCCCAAATGAGAATTGTAAATGTCAGATTCAATGTGATTTTCGCTGTTCACACTTCCATAAAAAAATCTGATCTGTCACATTTGAGGAAAAAATCTGATCTGGCCCACTTTTTACGTGCAGTGTGAACGTAGCCATAGAGGTATTCATCTACAACGTCTTACTTTGGTTGACTTTAGCTAACTTGCCTGCATTATGCCAAGGAGTCAGATGTATCGTTCCTCGGTGTAACGCCACCGGCTCTGCTAGCTTTCATAATCTGCCAAGAGATGGAATGTATCGATAAATTAGGTAATGCAAAGCAGTCTATTGTGTGTGAGTTTAGCCCCGTTTGGTCCAGAGAACTGGTAACTTAGCTAGATAGCTAGTTATCGCTATCATTTATGAATGTTAGCTAATAAATGATAACAATTCTCTCCGGACCAAGTGGAGCTGGGCGCTACAACCAGCCATGTTCAATATACTAACGTTACTGTTTGACTGGGTTTTGCTGTGTATTTGAATGTATTTAATAGTAACGTTACTTTAGGCAGACAAACAAGCTAACTTAGCTAGGTAACGTTAGCTCTACCATTCGCTTACATCCCCGGTCTTCCCCTCGATCGCGAAGACGTCGCTCATCTAATACAGCGGCTGCTGCTGCCAGTGACTCGAATGAATACGGCTGTATTTCCCGAGCAACATCTTCGCGAGGAAGAGTCTTCCACCACAAAGGAATCCTTTCAAACTCCTCCACCTCAAAACTCCCTGCAGTACTGCTGTCACTCTCGTCGCTTGTCATTTTGTTGTTTGTTTAGGTGAGGAGAGAGCAGGAAGGGGGCTGAGTTCAGTGGGGGCCAGAGTCAGTTCACCAAGACACACCCTTTCACTCCTTGACTGTATGAATATCTCCCCACGTATTGACCGTATTATTAGCCAGCAGCAGCAGCAGACCTCACATTGAGTTAGAAATGTCCACTGAGTGAATGAGTGCTTATTTTCTGTATTTATTTATATTTTTTTAGAAATGGTAACTTGGTGATACTTTTCTTTATTTTTTTAAATAATGATCTTCTGTTTTTGAGAAATGGTCAAACTTATCCAAATATGCTATTTTTATGGAAAACAATGCAACTGCAACAGATAGCACTTTAGTGATCATTTTCTGTAATTTTATTTTAAAAATGATTTTTTTCTATTTTTGAGAAATGGTCAAATATGCTATTTGATTTACTTCTACAAGCAGTGTAATGTCAACAGTAAGCACTTAAATAAACGTTATTTTGAAAGCAAGCACTTTTGTCATCATTGTAGCAAAAAAGACAGAAGGGGAAAAACCTTTATCGTATGTAGGGGGGCCCTGGAATATTTTATTGGACACAGGGGGGCCTTGGCAGCAGAAAGGTTGAGAACCACTGCCCTAATGCACTCGCAACTTCGGATGACTATTCTAACGTTAACTAGCTAACGTTATTTTGTCAGCATCGCGTTGGCTAAACCCACGTTGCTGTGTGACCTAGGTCCATATCGTATCATCATAATATTATTAAAATTATTAGGCTAAGGGTTCCCTTGATAAAGATGCGCGAAAAGGCTGTATAATATAGAACACCTGCAGCTCTACTGTGCTAAAATGTATGCCTGCGTATGTATTAGGAAAAAAAAACCGTTTTCATTTCCAACAACAGGCAACAAAGCTGTCCTATGTTTATTTTCAGCCGGGTATGGTGGTAACTATTACGATATATATGGTATGGATTACTGTTATTAGCTACTATCTGTGGGGTAGCTCTCCATCTACTGTAAGTTCAAATTGTTTGGTGCTGCTGTCCATTGAGCATGCACCTTCACGTAGTAGGCACATGAAAATGTAGGTCAAACTCCCCAAACAACCAAGCACACCATTGATTTAATTGCCCTATCACATACAAAGATCTATTACTCCTCTCTGAACATTAATATAAAACAAAAAGGTGATCTATTAACTGTGTAAAACTTATGCAGTATTCATCATCAATATTTGGATACTTGAAATCTGTATGAACTGAATAGTTATGATCAAATTAAATAAGATGGAACAGCTCCATGCATTATTTGAATAAACAACTATTTGCTCATTACCAGTATGGTATTGTTTAAATTGTACAGCTTTTTGCACATTCCATTCCAACAATTATGGACCTGAATGTATAATCATGTTAAAGGTACACTGAGTAATGGCCCTTCAAACGTAAACAAACCTTTTTTTCATTTTTTTTTTGTACATCTTAAAGTATCTTTTAGCTCTGAAAGAGCTTTGATACAAGGCATATCAGTTTGTAAGAGCTAAAAATGAGTTTTAGATGTACTTTTAAAGCCGCTTTTTGTAAACATTAGAGCAAAACAGGCTTGTATTTTGAGTTATGGTGCAATAATAATAATTAAAAGAGCACATTGTCCATCTAGAAGTCCTACTTGTGAGTGAGTACACTGGTCCACTTGCAATGGTACACTTGTCCATGGCACTTACTACTCAGCTTTGTAGTGGTGGCCGGCCGATTGTGGTGGGCCGGTCTGGGCCAAAAATGCCAGGGCCGATTTTTTGTCCCAGTCCAGCCCTGAGTATTATATACCTAGATTTACAAAAAGCATTTGATAAGGTTCCAGATGAGAGGCTCATTATCAAAATGAAGACTGTAGGAATTATAGGAAGCATTTCAGAATGGGTTTGGAACTGGCTACAGGGTAGAACACAAAGAGTAGTAGAGGGGATCTTATCTGAGCAGGGTACTGTGGGAAGTGGAGTCCCACAAGGATTGGTGTTGGGACCTCTGCTCTTGACCTTGACCTTGACAGGGACATCAAAAGTACATTAAATACATTAAAGTTAAATTTGCTGGTGATACTAAACTGGGAGGTTTAGCTAACAGTTTGCAAGCTACTAAAGTAATTCAAGAAGATTTAAACGGAATCCAGAAGGGGGCGGAAACCTGGTAAATGAAATTCAACATAGCTAAATGTAAAATTTTACAATAAAAACATAAGGCAAGACTACTTTATGGGAGAAACAAAATTGGAATGTGCTCAATTAGAAAACCTAGGAGTAGTAGTTGATCAAAGCCTTTCAACTTCTAGGCATTGTGCTGTAGCAGAAAAGAAGGCTAACAGGATGATATGATATATAGCCGATAGCATTGAGTATAAATCCAAGGAAGTTATGCTTATGTCATACAATACCTTTGTCAGACCACACAGAGTACTGTGTGTAGTTCTGGGCACCATAATACAAAAAAGATATATAGTACTATTTAGATTGTAGGGAAACACTAGGTACCATTTAGTGGTAGGAAGATGGCGAGCATAGTTGGGCTGAATGGCCTGTTCTCGCCATTAATTTATGTTATGTACACCAAATAAATGAGATGATAAATGAAATGAAATTAAGCACAATATTCCACTAGTGCTGGCTACGTTTGCGGACCCATACTACCCACCTCCACAAAACGATGTGCGCTAAAACAATGACATAATTCAAATCAAAATGCAAAAAGCCAGTTTTCGTTTTCATTTTCAAGTTAAATGGTAATCCACAAGATAGCGCTGATTCGCCAAAATGCTTTGCTGCAAACAGTTGCTCTTCATGCTCTTTGTTACTTGCTGTAGGCTATAATTACTTTCATTAGCCTACAACATAATAGTTACCGGCTTTAGCTAATCATTGTGATGCAGTCATTTTGTGACATTAAAAATCTGTAGGTTATTGAAATATTAGCTAATTTATTTCAAGTTTCCTATACTGGGAAAAGGAGAAGTGGCTAATAGGCTAGGCCTACATCTCAGCAAAAAGAGATGCACCGACGATGAGTGTAACATTTTAATAGGCTACGTGCAGCCTACCACGGTTGTCTGTCAGGCAGCTTTGAGCACGTTACCCTTAGGCTAGCCTACTATGCTTAATTGATAAAGCCTAATGCCCTATTTGCACTGGACTAGTTTTACCTGGGGACCTTGTGTGATTTGTAAGATAATTGCAGTTGTCTGTGATCTTAATCCCGTGCGAATCTTCCAAGTTCGTAATCCGTAAAGTAAATATTCCACCGCAAATTAGGCATATTTCGCAAAACACAGAGGTCGTCTGATGGTAGCCTATTAGTCCCGTGTGAATTGGCATCAGTAATTTGGGGTGATATTTTTTTCTCCCGCAAGGATACATTGTTTTTTCCACGTCTTTTACTGCATCTTTCTTGGTCGAGAATTATGGATGCTGCGTGGAAATTATTAATTTTGACAACATTTTTAGGTGCGGTTCTCATGCCAAAAGTTTTTAAATGTAGGCTAGGCCTACTCCAGAAACACACCAATCTGCATACCCTGCCTTTAATATGCAGAAATAACTCTTAGTGAACTGACAATGTGGAAGTAATGTTTTATGTTAGTAATGTCAATCATATCCGGTGAAAATCCTTTGGATTTGATCAGTAGGTTACATTCGAGTGAAATACAGACATCGTTTATCCCGTGCGAATGCTCTGCATGAAACACAGCCGGGGGGGGGCAGTGTCCTAAATCACATGCGGTCCTCAGGTAATACTAGACCAGTGCAAATAGGGCATACAATTCTGTTAATTTCACTATGCTTTTTTGTGATTATTTGCCTGCTAATTTCAGTAGGCTAATGTGTCCCATCATTTAACTTTTATAAAAACATGGCTACTGTTTAACAATGGATTGTTAATCAAAATGACATTAAAAGTTTGGGTCGCGAAAAGTTGAGTATTCTGGGGGCAATTGTAACGGGTCAATTGTAACACAATTTTTTGTTACAATTGCCCCCAACCCTGAACACATGAAACTAGCTAGCTTGCTGGATAGAATCTCAGCTCGAGCTTGTTTCAGATTGGTGCAATTTTATGGTGTTGCAATTGCCCCGTTACAATTGCCCCCAGAATACTCTATGGATTGATATCCTTGGGTCGTCGCAGAAAACGTTTGTGCACCCATGTAAAACCCCCATGTGAATAGTGTGCCCAAAAATTTAGACCACCATTTCAGAAGAATCAGCCAAGATGTTTTTTTAATGTATAAATAACAGTATAAATATTTTTATTTATTTACAGAAACCTGTTACAAAACAAATAGACTATACAATCTCTTTTTAAATATTTAAAATCTCTATCCTATGACATTTGTTCATGAATTCCATAGCAGCCAACACAATTCCAGCTGATCAAATGCATTTGATTATGTATATAAAAATCAACTATACACAATTATAAGCTGGAGTTTGCATTTATAACAATTCCCTTAAAAGCTGCTTTCTGTCATAAATTCACATTACGTATCCATAGTGCTAAACGAAGTCGTCTCTGCGTAGTTATATTCATTGAAACACCGGCAGAATTGTCAAGACTGAAGTTAAAGGTAAATTAATATGTCCATTGTGGGCTGTTGTTCAACACAACATGCCTGCAGTCATATGAACACACAGGTTCAGTACAAAAAACACATTTCCATTTGGAGGGGGAGGGTCTGAATTACAATTCAACAGTAGTCTAGCAGAATTAAACAGATCAACCAGGACTAAAAATAAAATAAAAAGTAAAAGTTCACTAGATTTTCAAGAGCAGGCCCACTTTGCTGGAGTCTGTCACTGAAGATAGCCAACACTGCATTTTGCAGTGAAGACCCAGAAGGTGTGAGAAAGCAAACATTCAAGTCTTGGGGAAAAATAAGATATACTTAAACAGTCAGTGTGAAAGTATTGTCAGGCACTTTCTTTTTCAATTATTGTAAAAGCCTCAAGACTAAAAACCCTCAATAAAAGCAGTGTTTTAACACAAAGGTTTGGCAACCATGATGGAAGCAGCTGTATTGTAAATTAATTATTGGTATTTATTTTAGGAATTCACCTGCTCCCTACAACTTTAAAAGTGAAGTGATGCCCTTATGTTGACATACCAGAAGTATGAATGGTATAGACAGGCCAGGTCAGCAAATCCAGTGACTGGGACAGCTCCGACATTGCTTTGCTTTTTTCGTCTAGAAGGACCAATCAACTGCAGGCATGCTCCCGGGACCTCCTCCATTTAAAATGTGTTCATTTTTCATTGGTTGCACTTAGATGACAAGACTTCACTTTTAAAGGACCTGAGACAGCCCATCTGTTTTTTTTTGTTTTTTTTTAATAGGTATATTGCATTATTGGCTTGGCAGTGAACCACTGAGAAAAAAGTCATTAAACTTGTTCATTTTTTTAATAAATAAATACAATGCTCAATTGTACCAAAAATGGACATAAGAAAAATGAGAAATGCTGTGCAAAAATACATATTTAAATATGTAAATTTTTTTAACAAAATATGTAATCTGAAATAGGGGAACTTCAATATTTCGTAATACACAGAAGAAAAAGCCAAAAGAAACAGATAGAAATCTGACTCTGCTATGCGGCTACATTGGCCGCCTGACATCAGTAGGGTTCAGATCTACAGGAGTGGCAAGAGAAGCTGTTTCAAATTCAACAGTCAAAAATAGGTTTCAAGTGGCGGAAGAGGTGGACTTATCCCAGGCTTGCTTCTTATCTACAACTAATTAAGACTCAAGTCAAACTTTCAAGGACATTTGCTCATCTGTCAGTTTCACACAGCGTTTGCCTGCCTCGCCTTTCAGCACTTTCACAACCAGACCGCCTTAAGGCTCGACTCATCACGAGGGAATGGGAGAGGGTTTTATTTTAAGTCTTATTTGGCAAATGATTCACCATTTCTACAGCAACAGGCCCCTGAGTGCAACATACTGAACGTCAAAAACATGAAATTAGTCTGGTTTTCAGAAGACAAGTGAAGTCTGAAAGTGGCATTCATGACCATTAATGATGTGCAGCCACCCGCCTATACTCGGACTGAGGGGGACAGATTTCGCAAGTTTTTGCACACAAACATTTTTTGAAACGGTTGATTTTCAGTAACTGACAATAGAGGGTTATGTTATGAACAGTAGTTGCACTCAGCACTGAACAAACTAATATTCCTTAAAATTGTCATCAACTAATGAGTTCATCAAGGGTGAAAGAGTTCAGCAGATATGTGGACTTCCTTGTTTTTGAGCTCATCGGCACCCATTATGACATTATCAAAGAGTGACAGCACAAGAAAGCTAAAAAATCTATTTAGATGATTGATGGCCCACTGATGCAATAAGAGTTATTTAATAATCACTTAGCATGTGTGGGCTTTGACATTTTGAGCACAGAATGTGACAAAATAAGAAAATATTACATCTACATGAATTTCACAGTTGTTGCTGGTGAGCTCCGAAACACATAAGTATACAGTGCATCCGGAAAGTATTCACAGCGCTTCACTTTTTCCACATTTTGTTCTGTTACAGCCTTATTCCAAAATTGATTAAATTCATTTTTTCCCTCAAAATTCTACACACAACACCCCATAATGACAATGTGAAAAAAGTTTTTGAGATTTTTGCAAATTTATTAAAAATAAAAAACTAAAATTTCTCATTTACATAAGTATTCATAGGCTTTGCTTTAACGTATTTTTAAAGTATCATATTTCATATTTGGTCGCATATCCTTTACATGCTGTTACTTCCTGAAGTCTGTGACCATCAACATCAAAAAAAACTGTCGATATCTTATTTTCAGGTACTGTTACAAGCGATACTATAACCTCTGTAAGTTATCAAGGGTCTGAGCTATCAAACGAGCCCCAAACCATCACTCTGTTGCCAGATGTGGAGTAGATGTGGATGGATCACAATAGCCCTTGTTTCTCCGGACTCATTTTCCTATAGAACTCTATGGGGAAAAAAGTCAGGAGAAACAACCCTTAAAGTGATCCATCCACATCTACTCCATATCTGGCAACAGAGTGATGGTTTGGGGCTCGTTTGATAGCTCAGACCCTTGATAACTTACAGCCATTTAGCCAGCCATGTGTTCCATACTGTACCAGTGTAATTTACAGCTGAATCTAGTCTCACCACCCAATTTCCAGAGATCCATTCAAATGCAGAGGTTATAGTATCGCTTGTAACAGTACCTGAAAATAAGATATCGACAGTTTTTTGATGTTGATGGTCACAGACTTCAGGAAGTAACAGCATGTAAAGGATATGCGACCAAATATGAAATATGATACTTTAAAAATACGTTAAAGCAAAGGGTATGAATACTTATGTAAATGAGAAATTTTAGTTTTTTATTTGTAATAAATTTGCAAAAATCTCAAAAAAACTTTTTCACATTGTCATTATGGGGTGTTGTGTGTAGAATTTTGAGGGAAAAAATGAATTTAATCAATTTTGGAATAAGGCTGTAACAGAACAAAATGTGGAAAAAGTGAAGCGCTGTGAATACTTTCCGGATGCACTGTACATATCCATGCACCTTTTCCATACCTGGTCCACGCCATCATTTCCCCCTGTATTTAATTCTCAAATACAGTGCCCTCCAAAATTAGTCCATAATTTATATCAGTTGATTTTATTTTAAATAATTATTTGGGGCGTAAATAATTGTGACATATTTCAGGGGGAAAATATTTTTTCAGCAAAATATTTTTCCCTGAACAACTGAATTACTCTAAGATAATATAATTTACCCTATATTATTTTAGCATATAATTTATGTATTGTTTACAGCCTTCTTTCTTTATCAAGGGTATGAATCGGAGAGGGCACTGTAATAACTGAGATGAGTTACTGGTGAAAGCTTTTGATGGATTGCGAACACACACGGTAAAGCTGAATTGGCCACGTATTCCTTACATGTGCACAGTAGTCATTACACATTACCTGCTGCAGGGAAGAGAAACTAATTTGCATAATCTGTGTATAAAAGAGTGTTTTGTTCAGGCAATACTATTCACAGTAATATCTGGTAATCAATAAAGGTGGCGTTGGTTTTCAGATGATACAATCTAAAATAAATCAATGGTTTTTAATTTTTTTTTAAAAAGGTACCAATGTTCATATTTAGTGTATCTGACCTGACATTCACCGTTAGGTCAAGTAATAAAGCCTAGTTAAGAAATGGTTTCTCTCAGAATGGAAAATAATTAAAACAGCAAGTGTGGTCCTATGTTTATCATTTAAAAAGTTTGGTTTGGTCTTCGGAGCTGTGTGTGTGTATGTGTATGCGTGTGTGTCACTGATTGTGTGTGTGTGTGTGTCTGCTTGCTGGAATGAGTACTGCAACTCCACTATGAAAAGCATAAAATTGAAGTGGAATAAAAAATTCTAGATTGATGGCTTTCATTTTCTCCTCCTACATATGCCCTTGTTTATATAATCACTCAGGACCCCTTACAGTATCCGTTAAAACACCACAAGTGTCAGGAAACTGTTGAACAGGTGTTGCTTCAGACAACTGCTGAATTTCATAACTCGACCTAAAAACCTGCTCTAGCCAGTTGGCAGTTCTTAGACTAACGGACACTGAACCTGATCTGCTAAAACACAGATTGCATGCTTCTGGGTCCGTGCTATAAAGAATATAGTGTTTCATTACCAGAGCGTGTGTGTTTGTGTGCGTCTGTATGTATGTGTATTTGCCTGGCCCCGTAGTCTGTACCATACAGCTTCAGTGCGAGGTCACACAACACAATCCCCTTCTGAAGGAAGACCAGCCAGCCGATCCAGTCTACTGCAACAAGGGCGCCGATGACCCAGTGTGTGTAGGGTCTCCACTGTTACGGTAACCTGCCCAGCGGTGGACGTGAATGGCTTTGTTTGGGGAATTCCGTGGTTTCCAACCCTGTCCAGACAGGTCTCTGCCCCTGAGGATCACGGGACAGCAAGGCAATGCCTCCTCCGGTTTGGAGTAGCAGGGAGAACCAGTGTGGTCATTTGGCCCGGAATTGTGGGAAACCACGCCATGCCAGTCAGGGACGTGCCTTTGGCTGGGGGAAAGGAATAGGAAAGGTTAAAGACCCTTTTTTCTTCCATTTAAAGTGTTCATTAAGATAAAAATGTTTTTTTTAACCAATTTATAAACGGGGAAAATATTATTTGCTTTTAATGAAAAGTATGTTATTTTTAAAGATTATTTCTAAGCTGGTGGTCTGACATGTGTTCCGCATGGACATTCCGCTCTGGTTCACTTATGACTGGCAGCCCACTAAACAGGTGCACCACCGATGGATGAAAATGCACATCGCTGTGTTGCTTACATAAGCAACATGGTCTCCAAGAGACTGATGCCAAATTCCCCTATAGTGGATAGTGAAAAGACCCTGTTAATTTAAAAAATAAAAAAAAGTTTCTGTTGTAACTAGCTATGGTAACATTTGAATTAACCACGCAGAGCTGTGTAAACGTATGAAAATAAACCACCGCAGGCTGGTACGCTCCTCAGTTTTGTCTCAGGACCACATTGCACTACACTGTCATGGTTTTTCATATTTCATCTGCCCAGCAGTTATGATGGGTGCAAAGGCCCACCTGTTGTATAAATGCATTACTGGGAAGCCCCTGTGACCCTGGAATGGTTCGGCCGTGCTTGCCATGGACGTTGTTCAGCGTGGGCAGCTTAGTCGTTTTGAGTGGCCTCCCAGGGCCCGGGGCCCCTGGCCCCTTGCGCCTCTTCCCCTCTAGGCCACCCATGGGCGTGTGTGCCACAAAGGGCCCCAGGGAGAGGGTAGAGTCACTGCTGTTCATCACCACACTCATGCGCTTTATTGGCTCAGCAGGGCTGCCTGTTGGAGGGCCCCTCCCCGATTGGTCAAGTCTGAGGCTGAGGGCGGAGCCGAGCCCCGGGCTGTGGTGGATTCCGCCGTGTGGGGGTGGGGTCGCCAGCGAGGCCGGGCGGGTGCTCCCTGGGCCCCCGGAGTTCAGAGCACAGTTCTTCCTTGGCACTGGAGAAACGGAGGAGGAGGATTCGGTGGGGTGCGTGGGCGAGCTGCTCTTCCTCTTCCTGGCCATGCCGAGGCTGGTGGAGGAGTTGGTAGGTGGAGGCTCCTTGATTCTGAAGGGCTTTGCGTTGGGCCTGGTCTTCAGGGGCCTGCTGGAGGCCAGAGAGGGAACCTGGGGCCAGGATGGGCCCTGCCTGGGCTGAGTGCTGCTGTAAGGGGGGCGGTCCTGGCGCGCGCTCAGGGTAGTCCCATACGAGAGCACGGCTTTGCTGTCCAAGGACTGAGAGTAGGGGGACGAGGGCAGGGGCAGGGGGGCGGGCGGCAGGAACCCGCCCCCGCTGGTGCTCTGGTGGGGCGTGGCCAGTGAGTTTGCGCTCGTCCTGTGGGGCGTCGAGTGGGTAGAATTCTGTGAGGCGGGTGGGATTTTCCTGGAAAAGTAAGCAACCGACAGTTAGGAAAGACAGGTGCTATGCAAGACCTTTCACTTGCAAGCCAGCAAGGTTCATACAGGCGTCAAAAACCTGGACCTTACGTCACTGAATTTAACAATGATATTTCCAGGCCTGGAAAGGTGGAAAGGTTATGGAAAATAATAAAGCAAGAAGATTTTCAGTTTTGCATCACAAATGAATGTTTATCTTGCAGCATAACAAGACATTTAGGCATCAAGTCTAATGAGGTTGCATTCTTTTTATTTTATTTAACTCAAGTGAATGGAAATTGCAATTTGGGGTACCCCTCTTGTAAAGGACGCTGAAAACAGCAATAACTTGAAGGGTTTCTTCTCCTGACTTATTTTTCCATAGAGTTCAATAGGAAAATTTGTCAGGAGAAACAACCCTTCAAGTGATCCATCCATATCTACTGCATATCTGGCAGCAGAGTGATGGTTTAAGGCTTGTTTGATACGTCAGACCCTTGATGTCTTAGAGACATTTAGCCAACCATGTGTTCCACACTGTTCCAGTGTAATTTAAAGCTAAATCTAGTCCCACCCCCCAATTCCCATAGAGATCCATTCAAGATATCCTTTTATACAGTCATGATGGCATCACCTTTTTACCTGTGGAATACCTGTTTACCACAGAAGCTGTTTGAGAGAATGGCAAGAATGTGCCAAGCCGTTATCAAGGCAAAGGGTGGCTACTTTGAAGAAAGTAGTTTTTGCATAATGTTTGGTTTTTGCATAATTTAATTTGTGTTATCTCATAGTTTTGATGTCTTTACTATTCCAAAATGTGGAAAACAGTAAAAATAACAGAAAAAAAACTTCTATGAGTAGGTGTGTCCAAACCTTTGACTGGTACTGTATGTATGTTCGTTTTTCCACTTGAGCACTGTCTTTCCAATATGATTGATAGGCCTATTGTTATTTTCACATTTTGAGTGCATTTTACATACTGTAGTCCAATCGTTAAATATATTTTTGATGTACCGATTTTCATCGAAGATAGAACATTTGGCAGCATTTGCAGATGGTGGAATACTATTTTATTTTCATGTTATCGTACATAATATAGGCTATGGCGTATATACTATACTAGTCACTGAGGGCATGGCAAATTCCTATTTACTGTGCGCTGATATGAGGTAGATTAATATACATTTTTTCCTTGGAGTCATTATGAATAAGAACATTTAAAAATAAATAAATAAACAAAAATACAGGAAAATGCAATGCCGGGGCAAAAGTATACAAACTGTAGAATACAGGTAAAAGTGATGTTTTATTGAGGTACAAGAGTGAATGATTAGGCTACATATTTGGGTGTATGCAACACTGTGATATCAATGTTTTTATCTGAAACCATCAGAAGTAGCAAATGTATATGCTTTATAATGGACAAAACTAATTTTATTCATTTTATGACATGTTTTGCATGGGGGTTTTGGACCCATAGATATCTACCCCCCCTATACTGATGACAATATAGTAATTCCCACTTGAAAATGATGCAAAATTGAGTTTTATGAGCCAAAACTGTTGATTTGTAGTTAAATATATCATAACTTGTTTATATAGAGCAGTGCACAATTTAGCCATTTGATAGATTTGGAGACACTAATGGACACCAGGGTACACTGCCTATATTTTGCATCGTAGATCTTTAGTAGTTCTGCATATCATCGTCAGATTTTGCACACTTGTGGACATGGAGTTTATGATCCAAGGAATTGTATATATATATTACCCGTTTCACTTATGTAGCTCTCAGTATTTTGTTGCAAACTAAAGAAAAACTTTATTTATTTATTAATTTTACATTTTTCCAAAGTTTCTTCGCATTTGTGGCACTTTATTTTGACTTCAATTATGAAAATAAACAAATCTAAGTTTGTATTCTAAATGATACACCTGTCTTGTTTCATTTAAGCCATTTACCAAGTTTATGTGATGCTCACACCTGGAGTTATAAAGCCTTAAACAGAGCACCCCCTAAATAGGTTAGAATTGACCTAATTTGCCATCTGCATGAAGGGGTTAAGGTCCAAACCAGCTTCACCCCATTGTCTATTTTGGTTGGCTAGGGCAATCTGTCACCAAGAAATGTAATTGCTTTTTAAACTTTTGCAATTATGCAAGCTATACAGTGATTATGGGACAATGAGACATCTTGCTCAACTACTACAGCGTGGGAAACAACAATACATGTTTTACCACAGTGTTTTTTTTTTTCTGAGACACATCAAGTCAGGCCGGTTGATTTTCTTGCTAGAAGTAGAAATAGTGAATCAATAGGCATGATTTCAAGGCCCAAACTATCTGCATCACCTAAGTGTCTATACAGGTTGGCTAGATCCATCTGTCAACATGTAAGAGGAAAATAAATTATAATTTGGCTGGAAAAGAAGTTGATGGCACAGATCTCCCTCTGAGAGCGTAACAGCCAGGCTACATCAGAATGCAACGGATCAGATAGGCTACTGTCACTCGAGTCGTTGCACAAAGTTTAATCTGGCAAATCTAAGTTAGGCTACTGTATATACTGTAAATAACTTCAACGCATTTGCATCATTTTCATACTAATCAAACCATTTAGTGACCCCTCGTCGTTTCATCATAGGATAAAGGTGATCACTCAGAATAACTTTGTATTGATTTACAGTGACCCTTCCCTCTAAGGGGACAAGTGGACCCAAATCATGCCAGGAAAATGCCCCCCACAGCATAACAGAGCCACCGGAGCCCTTCACTGTAGGGGATTTTCCTTTAATTTGTCACCTGTCTGTAAATATATATATATATATATATATATATATATTTACATTTATCATAACATTGTTAAATTGTAACAATGAAGTTACGATGATGGACTGCTAACTTGGAAAAGCTAAGCACCCAGCCTTCTGTTCTGCACAGCCCATCTCTGCCTGTTAAAGACAAATCATCTGTTGCCATGGAGATAGTGCTCAAAGGCAAAAAGAAAACTTACCTTGACTGATAATGAGCACTAGTGAAGGCCAAAATGCCAAAATGAGATTTATTTCTCCAAAATAAATTCAACCGCTGCAGCACCAAAACAACAGTACGTACATACAGTTTCAGATATAAATTACCATAGTGGGTTTTCAATTTTACAATGCGAAAACGGGGTAAAAATTGGTTTGAAAGATAAATATGAATCCAGCATAGTGTGTATTAAATGGCTAAATTAATTTGAATGGTTGCAACTGTCAAAAAGCATATTTCATACATTACTTGTTAGCCATTAATATGTAATGTAATTTCCATGTCTAAATTTCTACAGAAAATTACATCAGCATATTCAGTCTGCATGAAAGTGAATGAACTTCACGTCCAGGAACTCACTTCCACATCTGAGAGCTGATGTGCTTTTCCACCATGGCACTGACGGCACATCGAACCCGATCCCACCGTCGACTGAACGTGTAGCAGCCTCTCCCAAACTGACGGCTTCCGAAGGTGCAAAACTGAGAATGGGAAAGCATCATATTACGCAGGTCACACTAACACAGCACCGGCTGTTAGCGCTCTTCTGTCATAACCATCTCTGTAAGTGCTAGAAACTCAACTGGTTCATTCTGAACAGAGTCAGTTTGAAGGCCATTCAGTTAGACTGCAAGGAATGAGAGGCAATCCCAGAGAGGAACACAGTCAATGTAACATGCAGGCAACAAATCTCATAGGCCCTTATTTTTAATTTATTGTTTAACTTGACCTTTAACCAGGTAGGCCAACTGTGAGAACTCAATTCTTACTTGCAGTGATAATCTGGGCAATGAAAGTGATTAAAAAATGTGAGGGATTGTGTAGCCAATCAGATGTAGGGGGTTATTCATTGGCCAGATGTAAAAAGCCAGTTTTGTGGGAATTTGACATAGATGCCCCTGGTGCCATAGGAGTTTTGGTGACCACAGTTGTCTCATACAAAGGACAGCAGCATCTACAGCATAATGCCCACATCACTTTGCTGAGGCTCCTGCAAGTAGGGGGCAGACTTACAGCTGCAGGCAGAGGGTGGTAGCCTGAATAGTGGCAGTCCAGTTTCTCCGTGCCCTCCTCCCTCTCCTCATTGTCCCCTTCGTCGCTGGACAGACGGGACACGCCGTCCAGGGTGGGTGCAGATTGGAGGGGCGACTCCTGGTGCAGGGCGGGGTCCCCCGGGATGTGACCATTCCCCCCTAGGTGTGCGGGATAGCCGTTTTGTCTGGGATTCAAGACAGACCACAAAGGATTGTTAAACAAAGAGCCATGTTGACTTCCATACATATGATTAGGATGAGGAGGAGTGATTGGTCTGACATACAGCCTTATCAGGTATGGGAGGACAAAAACATACTAAAATACATAATACCTCCCAAATAAATGCATATATAATCCAGTGAAAATGGTAGCCGTGTAGGTTGCTTTGCAGGTGGTACAGAGGTATAAATCAGCCAGTTTGTCTCAATTCACTTCAGTCCTCCACCAACCAGAGCTCAACAGCCTTTTGCCAGGCCACGTGTCAATCAATTCTTCTGACTGCACCACCCCAATCATCTCCATTGATAAACGAATTACCGCTAAGTAATCACAAAAGATTGACGGCAATGTTTACAAGAAACACTAACGTGGTAAATTCAGTCCAATTATTTTACAACCCTGGACATGTAGCAGTATTTTGAAATTGTTGTAGAGGGATGGTAGTTTTTGTTTGAAGCACTGGGAAATTCACAAATGAGAACAGTTAGGTAATATTTAACCTGCACAGAAATAGTTAAGCAGTATTACTTAATACTATAATAATACTATTATTATTTAATAACAGTTTGGAGCAGAGCAATATTTAAAATATGATAAATGAAAGTGGTGAAAGTTATGTCCACAGCGATTCAATTTTATGATGGTCAGTTGTTTAAGAGTCCCTTCTGTTGTTGAAATGCTTGGCGAAACACGTCCGTATGAAGAGACACATCTTTCTGCATCAACAGTTTGTTATATTGGATCCAAAATCCTGACAGCATAAGACATTTGTGAGCCGTCAGACAGAAACGTAATTTTTGAGTTCACGGTTGTAATATGTTATATAAAGTTCACAAAAACAAGAAACCTTGACTGATAATGAGCACTAGTGAATGCCAAAATGAGATTTCTTTCTCCAAAATAAATTCAACCACTGCAGCACCAAAAGAATAGTACTGCCTGTTTCAGATATAAATTACCATAGTGCGTTTTCAATTTTACAACGTGAATTTGGGGTAAAAATTGGTTTGAAAGACAAATATGAATCCAACATAGTGTATTAAATGGCAAAACTAATTTGAATGGTTACAACTGTCAAAAAGCATATTTCATACCTTATTTTTTAGCCATTAATATGTAATATAATTTCCATGTAACAGTGTAAAATTAAATCAGTCTGTGTGTTTCAAGGGGCCAAGACTGGGCTTTCGTTTTGAAGCTCACTTCCTGGTTGGGCTGGGAGCGGCAATTGTGCCGTTGCTCACTAGCGCCACTGTGATTGGCTCCAGTATAGGTCTTTCACCATGTAAGTCAATGGCAGCAATGTGGTCAAAATACTCAGTCAATAAATTTTTCCCACAAATTTTTTTTATTGCAATAGGTGCCTTTCCTTCATCTAGTGCCTCTGCATGTGCTGTTTTTTTTAAAAATATTGTGTCGTTTGGACAGGGTATTAACATTTGTTCAGGACCAATCAGAGGGACAGGTTGAGTCCTCTTCGGCTCCACGGAGCAGGCGCAGTTTGTACAAACGGGCGGCGAAAAAGACATCCGAGCTTCAATTCAGTTTTTACGAGGCCATGGAAAGGCAATGGGTGACGTCACAGTGGCTTTGTCCATATTTTTATACAGTCTATGGTGTGTTTACACTCATGTGTTCAAAGACATGCTTTTACCAGTGTGTGCATTTGACATTCCATTCATGTTCACGCCTTTTTACTCTCCCTGTATTAAGTCAGCAAATTGTTTTTAAAACATCACACTTAGCCACAAATGTATAATTCACTTGACTGTACCGTTGACATGCCAACAAGAACCACTGGACAATAACAATTGAAATACAAGTTTAAAACCCTGTGGGCTCTATATTGGCGATCTTAGCGCTTGGCCTAAATGCATGGCGTAAAGTGCATTTAGGGCGTTGTCCAAGTCCACTTTTGACGGCGAGTTTTTTGAGCGCTAAGCACAGCGCAACGTGCAAATGGGCTGAACTTAATCTCTTCATTAATTATAGGTGTGTCTTGGGCGTAACATGCAATAAACCAATCAAAATGTCATATCCCATTCCCTTTAAAAGCCTGCTTTTCCACCTTGGAGGATTGCTTATATGATGGTGAAACAGACATGCTCGTGCGTGTGTAGTGCGAGCAAGGAATAGGCTATATGGATCAATAGTATGATCAATATTATTCGGACTAACCATTATGGAGCATTTTGATATACACAATAATGATCTTTAACATTAGGGTTTAGCACGGGTTCCCAGTAATTCCCGACAGTGCTGTTATTTTAGAAAATAGGCTATATTCGGTTAAATTAGGTTAAAAGCACCTGCAACAGCTGAGAATAAGCTACCAGAATATGGCTTCAGTCTCACCTTAGACAACGCTTGTTTAACGAATTTCGTTTGATTATACAATGAAGCATTGTCAAACATAAATTCCATGAGGCTGTTCTCACGAAGTTATTAAAGCTTCATCCGAAGTTCATTATGTGCATTGTAATATTGATTAATAACATTATTTTGCCTTAATGACAACACACTAAAGCTGTCAGGTTGAGAACCCATAGGTTCACGCATATTGTTCCTTGTTTTATAATGTCCTGCTTTTGGAAATGTGACCAACCTGTTTTACTGGTAGCGTAATGCTTTAAACCAAGTCCACTTTCCCAGGAAGGCTGTGAAAAGTGCGGTTTACAGCAGGGGAAACAGACCTGCTCCTCCATGAAGTTAAAGTGCACATGCAGAGAATAGCATTGAAATGAATTGTGAATTAATTCTGTAATGTGCTGCAAATTTGTTTTCGTTTCCAATTTGTTTAAAATCATTGTGTTCAGTTATGGAGTAACAGGTGAAATCAGCGGGGTTTTAATAAGCTGAGAGTATGGAAACCTGGTCATGGTTCACTTGCTATGGGCGCAAAATCACTTGGTATTTAAACAACGTGAGCGCTAGGGGCTATAATGAACCCTGCACCAAGTGTAAGATAGCAAAGACACTTGCGTTTGGGTTAGCGCCGCTTAGCGCCAGGTGTAAAATAGGGCCCTATGTGTCACTAGTGGCCTGATCTATTACATCTAATATGCATATGCAAATGTATATTTTGAATACATGCATGTGAAATACTGCCTGAGGTTCTGGAGCTTAATGGCAGAAATAAGAAAGAGAGGCTACTGAAGGAAAACTGTACAATCAACCTGTTCAACCTGCTTAACCTACCTACTGTGAAACACTCAAAGCGTGCAGAGAGCAAGAGTGTGTACTCAGTAGAGCGCAGTGAGGAAAATCAGCACACGGTGAGGAAAGTTAGCACACGGTGAGGAAAGTTAGCACACGGTGAGGAAAGTTAGCACACGGTGAGGAAAGTTAGCACACGGTGAGGAAAGTTAGCACACGGTGAGGAAAGTTAGCACACGGTGAGGAAAGTTAGCACACAATGAGGAAAGTTAGCACACGGTGAGGAAATTTAGCACATGGTGAGTTAGCACATGGTTAGCACACGATTAATGTGTGTTGAAGACGACTTGTGTGCAGTGAGGAAGACTAGTGGGCAATGAGAAAGATTAGCATGCAGCGGGAAACTCTCACCGTGGAAGACTCGGATTATGAGGTCTGGGTTTGCTCGGCGCGGAAGGCTTGGCTTCGGCGGTGCTGTTGCCGTGGGTGACAGGGGAGGGGGTGGGGTTAGCGTCCCTGAGAGGCGGGGTCTGCTGAGAGGGGTCTGCACTGCGCTGCAGTTCCTTCTCCCTTGCTCTGCTCTTGTGTTCCGCTAATAACACATCAAAACGTTTCCGCCGGCCCAGAACCGCCCTCCGCTGGCTTAAGGAATGCGTCTGTGGAGGAAACGGTCCGATAAGCGTCACTATATAAGCTTAAATCCATTTAGCTGATGCTCTAACACAGAATCACTCGCACAAGTATCAAAGTGCACTTGGTCCATAAACTGCCCATAAACTGTTTGGCACAGGGATAGGGAAACCTTTTTCATGTATTTGTTGTAGCCTACATGTCTCTGGATTTCATTCCAACATCTGATTTTCTGGTAATTGGTGGTAACAAAAACAAAAACCATTGCTAGCCTGGATACGGCCCTTCAGGAATGATAATAATAATAATGATCTTTATTTATATAACACTTTTCAAAACAGTTACAAAGTGCTTTACAAAGAAGTAAATAAATAAATAAAATGAATAGAGAAAAGAAAAGAGGAATAACTATTAAGAGTGAGAATCTAAAAACAGCATAAAACAAGTATAAAAATAAAACATAGACTGTATAAAAATATGGACAAAGCCACTGTGACGTCACCCATTGCCTTTCCATGGCCTCGTAAAAACTGAATTGAAAAAATAAAGAAACTCATAAAAGGCTGAAGGAATGCCTTCTGATAAAAGCACGTTTTAACGAGGGATTTTAAAGAGGACACTGAGTTTGGCAGCCTGATATCCTCAGGCAGGTAGTTCCAAAGCACCGGGGCCCTAACCGCAAAAGCCCGGTCACCCTTAGAGTTTAGTCGGGTCTTTGGAACAGCCAAGATGGGCCTGCCCAAAGATCTCTGACTGCACACTGACACATAATATAGGGTTAGAAGGTTAGAGATGTAGCTAGGAGACAGACCATGAGGGTAATAAGTAAAATATTAAAATCAATTCTAAAACATACCGGCAGCCAATCAAGAGAGGCTAAAATAGGGGTGATACGGTCCCGCCTCTTGGTTTCCCATTAAAAGCCTAGCAGCTGAGTTTTGGACAATATTCTGAATGGGGGAATGAGGTTCCCCACTTCTGGTTTACTTCTATCTGCTTAGTAACGTATAAATGAGGCATTTTCATTCTTACATAGAATAAAACTAGTTTTAATATAAAAATGTTTTGGGTATCAATCACACTGAAAAATTAACCTGGATCTAACTACACACCTTACACACTAAGAACAAACACACAATGAACGCTAGAAGACTTCCTGGGAGAAGGAAGCCAGTTCACCCACCTTGCATGTTAGCGATCTTGTGCATGGATTCCGCGTTGTCAGGTCCAACACTCCACAGTGGAAATCCGCATTAAATTCACGCTCTGTTTGAACAGAAACCCCTGTTACAAACCACTCAGTTTCAGATTACAATTCAATAGCATTTAATTAGCTTGTGAAAAAATTTAAAATGACAGCTGCAGAATGTCCTTATTTTAAAACAGGGGAACAGGGAACATTTCACCCCATGTTGACTCAAACTATTTTCTGGCCGCTATTGTCTTTTTGACAGACAAATAATATTTCATAAGGTTTTTCTGATTTTTTCTAGTAACTTCTCATAAAAGTTGAGATCAGATCAACTTTTCTGATCCGATACGCATTATTGGAAGCTTTCTCAGAGTCTAGTAAGAGGCACAAAGAAGGGGGTAGCACTGCCTTCACAGAAAACACCCCAAGAATAATCTCAAATTACACCACTGCAATTTATACAATTGCTAGACATTGGCAAGACTATGTGGATAATCAAAACTTTAGCAGCCAGTTTGGCAGGTAACCAACCAGGATGTGTTATTGTAAAATGTAATGTGGCTGGTAAAATGTTGAAAATGGCCAGTCATTTTTAGAATCCACAAGCCACTGTGGTCTGGTCAGTGGTCAAAAAAGTTAATCTCATGTCCCGATTGCAATACCTGGATTAGCACAGTGAGGACTCCCATTTTTGCAGCAAGAACCTATAACAGTTAAATTTTGAGGGGAATGATCAGTGAATGGAGGTGCATTCACTACCTGGTTCTGTATGCCATGAAGGGTCATATAACTGATTATATGTTGCATGTTGTTATATGTTGATGTAATCGATTCAATTAAAGCCAAGGCTTTAAAGGCTTAAAGGCTTTATTCTCCAGTAGAGAGGCAAGGGTATGTACATTTGGGCGCTTGTGCAATGTGGCACATTGTAGCTACTGTTTTACAGCCCTATAAATCATTAAAAACTATTGTGAAATCAGAATTAGCAAAATATTGCAATTATAGCAAATCTAGGCCAGCGTTCCAGGGGGATGGAAATTATTTCTGCCAATTATCATATTCTGTATTATTATTTTAATTGTGTTCAAATTAAATGATTTGAAATAAGCTTCTTGTATAAGAATTGTGTATAATTCAGTCGTTAATGCTGATTTACATTATATAAATGATTACTCTGGCAATATGTGGGAGGGGTGAGAAGAGCAGACTGCGGCTGGCTCACCGGACAGTTTCTTGTGCAGGTGCCTCTTGCACCCAGAGCCGTCGTCCTGCTTCTTCTCCAGAGAGGATAGGAGGGCTTTTCCATTGGGGATGTGGCCGGGGGGAAGTAGGGGGGCCTTTGGTATGGAGGGGAAGTTAAGGCGGGGCCTCAGGGACGAGCTCACAGCGGCCGGGGCCGAGGGGGCGTGGCCGTCTGACGCCTTCAGAGGGATCTTTTCCACTTTCACTGCTGGAGACAGTCTGGGGAGAGAGCTGAAACTTCAGCCAAAAGGCCTCTTACGGCTCCAAGGTAAAGAGGATGAACCCTCTAACCCTTCACAGGAGAAGCCCCTCATATCTGATACAGCAGAACCTCAGAGCCTCAGTGTTATGGACTGACTGGTAAACTGAACGCGTATGAAAATGGAAGGAGCACCTTACCGACTATCAAACACTTTCCCGCCATCACCGTTGCTAAAGAATACAGTATGGGAAAATCAACAGTGCCTGATATGAGGGGGGGAAGGGGTCACTTACATTTTGTGGTGGAGCACCCTGAGGTGTGCGGGCAGCTTCTCTTTGGCCGGTTTGAAAATTTTGGCGTTGGGGGAGGAGCCGTTGCGGCGGGAGGCCAGCATGGGCAGGGGAAACGCGGCCGACGGGAGCTTGCTGGACGAGCCGTGTCTTCTCTCTGGTCAGAGATTGGGGAGGGGGGGGCAGACATTGTCAGGCAAAAAAATATTAAAATTTATTTTATTAAAATGCTATTGGGAAAAGTATTGAATCACCTGCCGGTTCTTCTGCGCAGTGTAAAGAGCAAGTACCAGATAAAAGAATATCAGTGTAAATTGGTCATCGTTTAATTTTTCCCGACCAATGTGAAACTTCCTGTTTTTCCACTCGGCCCACCCAATGTGAAACTTCCTGTTCCACTCTGCCTGCCCAATGTGAAACTTCCTGTTCCACTCTGCCCGCCCAATGTGAAACTTCCTGCTCCACTCGGCCCGCCCAATGTGAAACTTCCTGTTCCACTCGGCCCGCCCAATGTGAA
The DNA here is from genome assembly GCA_029718625.1 of Synaphobranchus kaupii. Lineage (NCBI taxonomy): Eukaryota > Metazoa > Chordata > Actinopteri > Anguilliformes > Synaphobranchidae > Synaphobranchus > Synaphobranchus kaupii. The sequence goes on from CM056378.1 coordinate 75,408,309, forward strand.
ACTTCCTGTTCCACTCTGCCCGCCCAATGTGAAACGTCCTGTTCCACTCGGCCCGCCCAATGTGAAACTTCCTGTTCCACTCTGCCCGCCTAATGTGTAACTTCCTGCTCCACTCGGCCCTGCCCAATGTGAAACTTCCTGTTCCACTCGGCCCGCCCAATGTGAAACTTCATGTTCCACTCGGCCTGCCCTACATGCCACCTACTAAGGACTTGCCACAATTCTGCATTCACCCATGCAGCATTGTACACAAGTTTACATGCATCAAAAAGCTGAAATAGAGTTTGACAGAGGATTGAGTCGTCATTCATGTTGACTACAGTGGAAAATTACAATTGCAAGTGGAGCAAGGAGATAAGACGCTCGCTTCTGTTGATGTCATCAACATGCGAAGTTTGCATACATGAGTGCTGCACTTCAGTGAGCGACAATCGCAGTTATTCGACACCTTTTCCACTCATCTGCGGCATGATGCCGTTGCGATCTAGGCACACCTGGATACGGTCTTAGACCGCATTAAAGCCAGTCACCCTGCAGCGAAGATCATCCACTGAAATGTGAAATGTGTACTCCTACTCGATATGAACAAGTGCCTTTCGTGAAGGGATTCAAGTCAGTCAACCGGTACTTTAAGGAGGCCTCAGACGGAAAAGGGGCCCCAGAGGGCAAAAGGGGTGCACTCAAAAAATCTTTCCGATAGGCTGGCGGCTTATGGAACCGGCATCTCAGATGCTGGTGCTTTGCTGCGCAATCTGTCCAAGCAGTCATCTGTGAAGCTCTTTGAGGCGACAGAGGGAGAGATAGGGACATGTGGGGAATTGGTGCCTCCATCCCTTGAATCAGTCCAGAAAATTCTGTAAGCTCATCAAGTAAGAACCTTTATCCAGAAAAGACTTGCATACACTCAAAAAAATCTTTCCCTCTCCCCCTCTCTCTCCCCATCCCCCTCTCTCACAATATTATTTTATCACACTCATTTTTATGGTTTATTTTAGTATGAGTCTGTAATTAAGACTTGATGATTCTCATTTTCCTAACGTAAGCAAAGGAAACATCCACATATGCATACATAGTCTGCTTATAGTCCCATGTGCAACAAATGTGCAAGGCAGCCTTTTAGGCACTTGTTGCGCCTTTGTTTGGTCTGAAATTTACGTAGTGGTAACTTTTGCAAGCCAAGTGAAAATGTCATAAGTCACAAAGTTGCTGTGGAATCAAGCATGCACAATTTACGCAGAAATGCATATGTGTGCATGGCTGATAAACCAGGGCCCTGGTGAGGTAAATGCTTTTTCTGCATCTTTTTAACAACCTACTACATAAGTGAGAACGGTACTGCCCACCTGCCAACCCGGCTATCCATGTCCTTTGAGCCTTTGATTGGCTCAGGGATGTGATGCAAAGTGCATCACATTTTACAGGAAGACCTGCCGCAAGAAAGGCCTCATCATCAAGTGTTTGCGTCCCACTATGTGATTACTCTCCGTGAACCCCATAACAGGCATGGGCCATTTAGTTGTACTGGACCCTTAATAAGTGCATGTAACCTCCTCCACAGATTATTATGTAGGCACCACAGGTGGCGCAATCAGTAGGAAAGGTGTGGAGCGCTGATCTGGATTGTGCTGACAGGACCTGCCAAAGGCTCATTTCCACAGCCTCCAACAAGCAAAAAATTAAAGTGCATATTACTATTGAGGTTTTCATAGTAAATGACTGGTCAAAGAATGTGTCTATATTCATGCAAGCTACAGGTCACATTCAAAGTAGTATATATATTTTTTTTTTTACATTCATAAATTAGAATTATTCAATCACATCCTTCTTGGAAAACATTCAACTCTCTGTACAGGTGACGCAAACATTAATGGAGATTCTTATATCAATTTATTAACATTTTTACAGCACGATTAAGTTCCAACTGCAACATTTTGTAATCCTACGATAGGACAGCAGGTGTCACCAGAGGACCTGATATCCCAGGGATATGCCAAGACTCCTCCATGTGGACGTTCCTGGTACTGTGTCAAATGGAAACATTTTCTGAACAATAAGTAGATTACCCTCGTCTGTCATTAGTCCTTCAGGAGAAAGTTCCCCATTCCAATGCCTAACGATCATGCTTATGCCAACACGTGTATATGAGAGTATATCAACAAAGGCATCCAGAAAAATAACAGGAAGTGTGTTTCACTGGACGTACTGTTTCCGAGTGCTAGACGTCAGGCTCACGGGAGCCCCTTGGGGGCTCATCTGCAGAAATCTCCAGGCTCCAATTATAGATCAGCTGCTCGTCACTTTTTTCATATAGCAGCTTGGCGGCCTTGAAGTCATATTAACAGGGATCGAAAGACTAAAATGCAATTTAAGGGCGCCACTGCAGATTAAAACCATTTTCAGCATCTTTGATAAAGCCGTGCACTGGGTGGCACTTGTCCTGTGGGAACCGTCAATAATGACCACCCAAGGGAATTTAACGGCAGGTGAAAAGAACATTTTACCAGGATGACCTGCCGCCCCACAGTGAATGCGCGCATCCATCCGCAGACAAAATTATTCCCACGGGAAATGACACTTCCGAAATATCCAGGGTAATCCGACTGCACTGAGAAGGGGGAAGGGGGAGGAAGGTCATTCAAAAGATGGGACTCTCAGAAGGAGTTGGACCGAACTCCTCGCCAACAGTAGCGATAGCCTGAGGCTCATTTAGGATACGGAAAAACCTGAGAAATAATTTTTTCAGCACATGCACGTGTAATGCCAATCGCAAGGCAAAAAATAACCTGAAATCCAAAATCTAATGAACATAAGTTCAGTGAACACTCAAATATCCTCCTAATTCTGCTGTAATGGATCCATCTCCCCTTCACCCTTTCATTAAGCCAGCCTTCTAGTTCTGAATGTCACTCAGAAAAACATTGTTCAAACTTTCCTATTTATTAAACTAGACAGCAAATGCTCATTTTATCTAACTTAGCTAACGTTGGCTAATTAACATCGGAGGAATACGACCCTGATAGATACATCTAAATAACGGAACGTACATGCCGCGTGGCATCTCGTGACAAACTTGCACACAAAAAAAGAGAATGTTTCCCGAACTATCTATGAATCACATTCAAACTCTAATCTAACTTCTAACTTCTATCTATCAGGATAATAAATTAGAATATAGGCGCATGTGGCCAAAAAATATCAATACTTAAAGGCTATAGATACAGCTTTTTTTTATGTCGACAAAGAATTTTTAAAAAGTAATACATCCACAGAGCTTGCTGAAAGATGCAGAATTTCCCCCAAAAAATTATTGATTGTGAATTTATCATTACAAAATAGTTTTTGCTGGCCTGAAAAGATTGTTTTGTTTATGTCTGTGTAAGACATCAGAGTTTGGTTCCCTCCTCTGAGCCAGTAGTATTACGACGTTGGTACCACACCCATATCTGTATCCGGGTGTCTCAGTTTGTTGCCAGAGTTAGCAACAGCAGTGAAGTTAGACCCAAGAAACCCCGGTAACTTACCAGTCCAAAGTCCATCATGACAAGAACCGGAGTAAGACCAGGGTCAACAGTATTTGGAGGGAGCTGAAAGAACTGCAATGCGGATGGCCACTGTGTACCGACAATCTCAGGCGCTAATGTATTTATTTCATATTTATTCGCGAGGACTGAACACCATGGTAGCTAGCTAGCCAGTTTATTAGAGAGACTAAGTAGTAGATTATTGTGGGGGAAACATAGCCAAATATATTGCCATTGTCGACTGTTTAGAAATTGGATGATGGGAAGGTCATAACAGGCGAGAAAGTTAGCCTCCTTCCTCAGTTTCGAACAGCTACTAGGCACTAACATGCTTATTATTTTATCATGACAACGTTAGGCAACCAGTCGAGGGGGCGTGTGCTTCCAGTTCTGTATGTGGTGTATTTAATGCAATCTCCATATGAGACACTAGATGGGGTAAAAAGCTGTATCTATAGCCTTTAAGGCTTTTTATTTGGAAAATTGAATTTAAGACAATTTAAAACTTCAAGGACAGGAGGAGCAAGGCAGCAACATGCTCTGCTGCGTGAATGCCTGTGCTTGCCTACAGAAGGAAATAGAGCCAATGGCACCAACAGCAAAACTGCACTGATTGCTATAGACCCAGATAACATAACATAATAATAAAACCTACATACACAGTGGCCCTCCAGGACCAGAATTGCCCACCCCTGGTCTACATGAAACACGAGGCAGTAAAAGAATAACACAACTTCTGGCCCAATCGATACAGCTCAAGAGAACACAAACAGTGCTGGACTCCACGCACAGGAAAACATTACAAACACAAGGCCGCAATGCAATATGCGCCTCAATGCCACTTCCACCGACACACTCAGTTTGAGCAGTGTGAAAAATGAGTCTTAACTTAGTACAGTACAGTTCACTAACTTAGTACAGTACAAAGCTATTGATGGAACATGGTCATCATCCGTCCCTAAATTGAGCAGCGTTCACGCAGTGACCCAGTAACTGCTGCAGCTAAGCAGGGCTGGGCTTGTTTAGTACTTCGATGTCATCACCTGTCATCTCCTCCCACGGCCGGTCTCATCACTCCTGTGCTGACAACACAACGCTCACCTTTTCCGGCTCGGATTCATTCGGTCTCAGCATGCATCACAGCTTGACTACAAGACATCTCAAGCAGGACGACAAATCATCGACTTGAGCTCAGCTAGGCTAATACTCAGATACTCTACTTCCCAGTAAACCCCCCCCCCCCCGCTCCCCCGCTGGGCCTACCCTTCACCCTGGATGGCACCACAGTGTCACCTTCTGCATCTACCAGGAATCTCAAAGTGGTGCTCGAAGACTAATGCCGGATTTACGCCAAGAGCGGCAGTCCCGCGTCAGTCCAGCCAGAAGTCATTCAATTCCATTGGAGAGAGGGCGACAAGGCGCGATTCTGCCAGTGTGACAATGGCAGCGGTACGAATCACGAGTACCGCACTGTTCGCCACAAACAGCCAGTGCGCAAACCAATCGTATGAAAGGAGGAGGGCCATCTTATTAGAACACGTCATTTCCATTCAAACTGTTGTTCGTAGCTTTTCATAATTGCTGCCAGTATTAAATCTTCCCTAACTAATGGGCCATGTCACTGCCCTTGTCATCTCCCTCCAATGGCTGCCCACCTATATCGGCTCGCACCAGACTCAAAGCCTTGGCGCTAGCCTATTGGGCAGCAAAAGGGACGTCTCGTTTATAGCACCAGAAGCCCATAAGACCGTACGCACCGAATAGATCACTCCTTTCTGCTACAACAGGGCCTCTGGCACCTCCCTGACCCTCCCTCCGAGTGCAAAGCGGCTAGGAGACCTCGCCTAGCAGGACGAGCGCGCGGGCTTTGCGCCGCAGCCGAAGCCTGCAGATCACAGGCTGGAACAGCAAATCTGCCGTTCCCCATTTACCGAGATTCGCAGCACGGAATTCCCCCAAGTCTCCAGCTCTGATTCATCCATTCTCCTCGGTTATGTGGGACAAAGCCCGTCCCAGGCCAGCGCCCCACGGCTTACGCTCGTCAGCATGTGTCTGGAATACATTCCTGTCTGCACCACACATCACACGCAAGGCTTTCTATTACCAAATATAATCCATATGAGAGCCTTTACTCAGGAGTGCATTACGTTTCTGTTTGCATCCGAAACACAAACACAATTCATCCATCGCCAGAAGAGGATTATATGTCACCATTACTGTGATTCATGAGTCAAGCCAAAGCAGGGTGGAATGAACCAACTCAGTTCTTACCTGAGGTCATGGGTTAATAACGACAAGTGCCCATCCAAAGCATAAGCAACTTCAACCAGAGCATAAGCATGATCCTCAAATAATTAAAAAAAATGTATTAACACCTCTTAATACTACTAATATTACTACTAGGCTACTACTAATAATATTATAATCTTTAGTATTACTTTGTATGTAAATATGCATGTAGTTAAGTTAAATACAAACAATAACAATGTTTTACAAATTGTTATTATTTTGATTGTAAATAATAACGAATAATAATAATTATAATTTGCAATGTTATTACTTGTAATGGTATTATTATTCACACTACTGGCCTACAGAGAGCTACAGGGTTTCACTGCCCTGTGTTCTTCACCAGCAGCCTGAGTTTTATGCATTTCGTGTAACTGGGTTGCACTTCAGCCATCTGTATTGCGAGTACGATGCCTTTTGGGAAATCGTGAGGAGTGTTAGTGGTGAGCAGGCTGGTGTTCACTGTCTGGTGTTTCCTACAGGCAACTGCACAGAACCAGAAAATATCCTACAAATTCAACAAACATGGCGACATCATCATTTCTGCCAACAATACAGTGGACAACTGCTAGCCAGTGCTGGGCATCCCTGAGGCAAATGAGAAATGTCCCTTCTGGCTTACCGTAGTGTGCTTGAAAGGCCTGTGGTTTGACCACCTGACTGCAGCAACTGCACATCACCAGATAGAAGTCATCTTGCGCTGGGCACTGCCCAAATATGGACATGTCTGCACGAAGAGAAAACACGTTACAAGAGAAAGAGAAAGGCAGATACACATGATGGTTTCCAGATTTATGGAAATAAGCATTCATTACCAATGTCAAAGGTCAAATACTTCAGGTTCTTGAAAGTAGGTTGGCCAAGTTGACCATATATACACAAAACTGCACCACCTTGTACCACACACACACACACATCTGAGATGCAGTCAAACCTATAAACTAAACTTAATACTTGAAATGACACCATGGATTACTATAGATAAGGCTATTGAAGATTCCTGCCAGACAGCCAAATAAACGTAATACAGTACTAGCATTTTACAAGCAGAGCCTGGGCTGCTGACCACGGCGGGCGCTGTCTGGATTCCATATCAAACCATGAGGCCCATCCAAGCACTGCAACAGTTCCCAAACAGGTGAGTCACCCAGAAAACCAGCTACCTCCTGTTTAAGCAGAAACTCCAGGCACGGTTAAGGCTACAAGCCACCTTGCTAATTAGAATTGATGTAATTTACAGGTCATCATCTTTGTCCGATCTCTATATGAAATATCTTCAGTCAGTCAAGCTAGCATTCCTGGGCTTATTAAGAGTTAATCCTCTTCTTAGAGCTATAGAACATGGGCCCATTACAATGGCATTGTAACTACATAGCTTTCAACCTGGGCTGATTCCAATACCATACCACCATCAAAACCACTTCTCACAAACATTTAATACCAATATGGAAAGGGCATCAAAATAACAAAATAAAATCTAAAGATATTCTGGAAGGTGATGCATCACTATTGTATTACTACAGTAGCTGGGTATCCTTGAGACTGTAGGTAAATTACGAGTCTGGATGGGTTGAGCAGTCATTATGTGGTCTTATGCTCTTGTGCATGATTCAAACAATGATATCAAGGACCACATCCTCTTTAAAACACAGAAATGACTCAAGAGGGAGGATGTCCTTCTGCCAAGTCTTAGAGCGTGTATCGAATCCTGACCGTGCTCACGTATCACAACAAACTTTATTCCGCACTGTTGCTTAGACTGATATGCTCGTTTATCTCCGAGCTACTGAAAACATTTATGCAACTGTAATAAAAATCTACTTTTCTGTAAAATTTGAATATTTTCTATGCAAAGTAGAAATGCTTATGGGTTTCATAAACATCAAACTACAAGTGTTTATCCAGGGAGTGATAACGTTAACTAGCATGTGTGACTGTCAGGTTCAAATCAAGACCACGGCCCGTATTCATAACGTCTCAGAGCGGGAGTGACGACCTAGAATCAGGTTTCCGTGCCCATATCCGTACCTTATCCATTACCAGCTAAAACGCAAACCTGATCCGAGATCAGCACTCAGGACATCTTAATTACTCGAGACGTTTTATGAACACGGGGCTCGGAGTCTGAAGCAAGACCAGCTCCGTGCGGTCAGCACAGTTAAGCAGGTTAATAACATTGCATTCCCTGGTGAGGAGGGGGGGGGGGGTCACCATAATCAGAAGCAGTCTGAAGTGTGTGTCAAACAGGTACAGCTGATGGCAGATCTGAGAACACTGGTGACCCAAATCAAAAGAGTTACACAGTACACGCCTCTGTTGATTTGGGTTGTCAGAAACAGTGTTCTTAGTAATCTAAGGCCCCGTTCACACTTGCATTTTGGGGCTGGACAACACAAGTAATAAGCTGGAGTCGCTCTTGTTCTGTGTCTGTGCACTATGTCGCTCTTGTTCTGTGTCTATTTAGAAGTCGCTCCTGTAAGTCAGTAAGTTTGTAATAGCGCGATATTTGCTCTGAACGTAAATCTCGCTTTTCAATTATCGCGCAGGTGTAAACGTGATCTCCGATATCAACAAAGATGGATGCGGCCATTCAGTTTTTGTTAACTCTGTTGAGAGAAGCCGGAGATGACGTGCGTTTCCACATCTGATCAGGCAGCGAATGCATCAACGTCGACTAAAGTTCTCAACAGTACTCAACGTACTGTTGCATGCTATATGGAAGTTAGGGAGCGTTGAGCAGTTAATCACTGTGCATCTGCTACCAGTTGACAACTCCCATTCCCGTCCACACTCACACAACCAAGCTCATTTGCACAGGAATCAGAGTCAACTTAGCTTCTACCCGTTTCAAGCAGTACTCGTTACTACTAGTTGTCGCTCTCCTTCATAACCGTACTAAATGTGAACTTGACTGTATTAAGCACTACAATGAGGAGTGACAACTTTTATTTAGCTGTAGTGCAAACGGGGCCTAAGAAAACTCGGTCTGAGGCAAATATTTAATTCCTAAATTTATTTTCACATAACTTCAGTTTTAATAAACATTGTGGTGTTAAAAAAAAAATGCAGATGAATCGTCTTTGTATCAAAACCTCAGAATCTCAGGCAATAAATAAACATCAGCCATGAAGGTAAACAATTAGACAGAATTAACGGGGAAGCCATACAGTAAGGCGTAGGCAGGGTATGAATGTAAAACAAGAATTTTCCTAACATATTTCAGAGATCACAAGCAACAATTGTCAGATTCATGTGGATGTGTTTTTACTTTAGGGGAGGGGGCATTCTACACTTGAAATTTCACAATTGACACACTATTGTTTATGAAGAAGCTAATTGGTCTGGTGGGTTGTCAATCACGAGCATACGTTTTTCCTGCAATGCATGCATTGTGTGTGTGACTCACATCAATAATCTCATAATAGGTGCTGGTGAGATCTGAAACATAGAATTTGTGTATCCATGAAACGCTTTCATCCCTGTCAAAAGCAGCAGAACTTTGTGTGTATACACCACATTCATTTAGCAGACGCGGTTATCCAGAGCAACTTAGAACATAGGAGAATATAGTATAGGCAATGCAGAAGATATGCCTTTTGGCATAGTATATGCCTTTTGGCCAAGTTAACACATGACTCGCTCATGAATATGAATCAAATTATAAATCATCACTGTCACTTATAACAGAGGACGACATTGAGGGATGAGAAGTGAAGGGGAACCTTTACAAGAGAGATAAAAACAATGTACTGTCACAATGAATGCCTCAAAGGTAGAACTAATTAAACTGTCTAATTAAGAGATTACAACAAAAGACTAACAATATGAATCACACTCCACATCAGAACAGCAGATGGTTGGGATAGTTTACAGTGGCTTAACAACGCGGGCGCGTTGATCATTTGTTGAAACGAGACACCACAAAATGAGGCTTTAAAAGCCCCTTCTCAAGCACCACCTTTTTTGAACACAAGCCCAAAAATAAAATGGTTACTGTTCTTGAACCCCTTTGACTACAGGCATAATCCTGGGCCGCGTTCGGATCCGAAATTTATAATTTCTTCCTGTCATTCCCTTCCCTTGCTTCAAGGGGGGAATCCCCAAAATGCCAGGATGAAATATGGCAGCCACACCGAGTGTGATTCGGATCCAATTTAAGAAAGGGGAGGGAGTAATTATATTCCCTCGCTCCCTGGTTTATCCTCCCTTCCACCAAGGGTATAAAATGCAAGCTTCCAGCAAGAAGGGAATCCCACAATGCAATGCTTTACATGAAAAAAGTGGGCGGTCACCACAGAACTATGTGGCGGTCACATTTCAACTCTATGGTGTTGCACTTCAGAAATGTTGGGAGGGCGGTTCGGTTCCGTCTGTTTGTTTCTCGTCAATCCTCCCTTGCAGAGCACCTTTTAAGTTTGCTTGCTGCATGTAGCAAATTGCGTCACAAGATAGCTCCCTCGAGGGAAGTGAGCAAGGGAAGGGAGTGTGTTAAATTGGATTCGAATGGAGCCCTGGTGTCTTATGTAAGGCACCCCTTAGGAGTTTGTTTTCCAAGAGTCAGAAGTATTACTGAAACAAAGTAACAAAAGCTCAAACACAGCGGAGCCTAAACGATTATTATTTTTTTGCCAGGTTAAGCATAACGACTTTACCGTGATTTGTATCGTCTGTGGATTTCCAGAACATGAGTTGTCGTCGTTTTGATCATGCCTGTTTTGTGTCGTGTTATAGCAACTGTTGTTGCCATAACATTGGATCGTAAAAAATAGTTCATAGAGATTAGGGCTGGGCGATATGACGATGGTACCGTATACTGACGATGATTGACAGCTATCACGATGGGAACTGGATATCGCGATTTACAGACGATGTATACTTCGCCAAGTTCACTCCCACTTGCGGTGCTGCACCTTGAAAGAACATAGTCCCGCACAGCGGAATGCACAATGAAGAGCCAAAAATGCATTCCTTTGCAATAATCCCTTCATTAGGCATGGTTAAAAAAAAGGCAAGAGGGACACATGCAACGTCAGAGCCTATTGTCAACAAGAGACAAAAAGGCCTCCATTTGCTGCTTTCTTGCTCACTCATCCTTCGTTATTTAGGTGTTTTGGGACTTTTGCAACATCGTCTATTCTTGAAGTTCTTTAAAAGGCCTTTTCGTTTTGTCTAATCCTCTTACGGATGTGACTAATTAGGTAAATGGCCATGGCATGCATAACATTTGGCAGTGCTGCCGATAAAGCCTCCAAACTTAGGACTTCAGAAAATGTAAATATGGTAGACCATTTATTGTAATACCTATAGCCTGCTGATAATAAAACATACACCACACACCATAGACATCGTTGCAGGACTACGTTATGACAGAGACAAGAAGAATATTATGAGGTTCAGACGTAATAAGCTATAACTTATTATATCATAACCTGTGTCCACCAATAAAAAATAAAAAATCTAAAAACAAAAGTGAAAAAAAAAACCAGGCTATTTATAAAAACGAATAAATTAAGCGGACAGTGTTCACACGTGCATTTTTATTTATAATACTTTTGGCTCTTAAAACTCAATGCTTCATCTCAACAGAAGAAATAATGGCCATGACACTGGGAAAGGCTTTTACATATTAAAGAATAACTTTTTTTTTAACCAATTTTTATGAACCATTTCCACCATGCGAATCGGAAACAATAATAATTTTGTTACATCTTTCTTTGCGGAGCTTTGCTCACCCAGAGAGCCGCTCGTCTCTGATAGTATCGTATGTCATTATGTTTCCTATGACGATATCCAGATATTATTTTTAATAGACATCGCCCAGTACTAATAGAGATAGAATCGCGAGGTTTAACACTTTCAAAAAATATATTGTGACTGAAAATGTCACCATAAAAAAAAAGCAATGAGTGCAAATAAACTAAACCACTTGTTTCTTGTTGATGCTCAGAAAAGATGCCCACAGTGACCCACTCTCTGGGCACAAACAGCTCTACACAGCAGGATTCAAGCACTTCAGACTCCAAGACTTACTACTTTGGAAATTGAATAAGAGACCAGGTAACAAAGCTGCCTGTCTACATTACTGAGCGTGAGCGTTAAAAACTATTTACTTTGTTATTATGCAAACACAGAAAGAAATGAGATGGACTGTGGTGGTGACATGCATTTTACGGTTTTATGTCATTGTGACATTAGTTTTTATGACATCGTTTCGCTGCACTGTCATGAATCCTACCATCGCACTAATGGTAGTGAGCGAACTGGGTGAGCAGCCCCTCCTTTCAAGACCCAATTTAGTATCAGGCGGTACATCCCGCCAATGTATCACCACAGTAATACTTCGGTAATACATAACATACTGTGTAATAACGAAAGACAATGAAGGTTTTCTTCACTTCCAGAAAGTTAAATTTATTTAACATACATACAGTATATGTAGGCTACAGTATATGATAAATGTTAAGATGCACATGTTCATTTTCCCATTAATAAGATGCTCATAGATAAGCATCTGGCTTCAGGGCATGTTCATTCCAGTAAATATTGCCACAATTAAAAATAATGAGACTTTCTAGAGTTATGCAGGAAGATGAATTGGTAGAAGTCTCACACAGTGCATGGCAGGGAGAGGGGTTCATTTCATTTCAATTCAGGGGATTCAGACAAGACACTGAAATGCAACACATTTGAAAATGCAACTAAAAAAATTAGCATAACATCTTCCATGCCCATAAGATCTTACATGGATTTTCCCCCATAAATTAATTGTATTCAGTGTTATTTCCTGCATTCCCTGGAACTGGTGCACTGTACCTTTGAACAGAGCCATAAATATGCAATCAAAGTTCCTTAGTCTTATTGTCACTACTACTTTCTTGGTTTTAATAAAGCTACGATGAATAATCCAAAATCAAAACAGTGTAGTCTAACGTCAGGCTTAGGTTAGACTATTTGTACAGTATTACAAATATTAACAATTGTTTCAAAGTGTTTAAAACGAGGGAAAGCAAAATTATGTGAATGTACTGCAATCAGTAAGAACCAATACGTATAAAGAATGAATAGAAATGCCTGCAAGAGTTAAATTAGTCGGGGGCCTCTGGTGCAGATGAGGCCTGATGCGGCCGCATTTTCCACGTGTTCCAAGACGACAGCCTGTGAGTCACAGCTGAGGTGAAGTTGGAGGGAAACCATTATCTGAGTCATTCTGAGAGGTGCAGAGATACTGGCTCGCGTTTCAGACATGAACGTGCAGAGCCTCATGTTCATGGCGCTTTATGTAGGTGAGTGAAATATATTTAATAGCTGAAGCAACATATTCACAAAACTTCAGCTTTTGTCATTAGAAAAGACAAGCGGGAATGTTATCAGGGAGGATATGCTCCTGTCATTACCAAAGATGAGACTGAGTGTTATCAGGAAGGATCAGCTACCGTCTTTACACAAAATGAGCAGCTGTTTTGACAAGAGGGATCAGCTATTGCCATGACAATAGACAAAAAGCAGTGTTACTAGGAGATTAGCTACTGTCACTACAGAGGAGGAGTGTTATAGGATCAGCAGTGCTCTAGGGGGCACATGATTTGTTTCTCAAACAATATTTGACAGCAAAAAAGTGAGTAAAAAATAAATAAAAATCGAGAGTAGGTGAATGTGAGCATGGCAGCTCTGGATGGCAATGCTTGGTAGGCTGGCCTTGTATCACAATAAAAACATTGATTTTTCTCAATCGTTTCATTATGTTGGGGAGTGGGGAGCCACGTGTTCCATAGAATTTAATCTTGAGCACACAACCAAGCCCTACACACACCACAAGGGGCCCTTAAGTTGATATCCACTTTGCATGAAGTTCTTTGTACAAAGGCGAAGCAAACATACGTACATTACGCAGTGCTCCCAGTTTTCTGTCAATATACTGTAAACCTTGGGAAAAACTGCAAAGAATGCAAGTGAACAAGTCCTAGTCTATCTCCTAAACCATGCCTGTCAACACTTCCCGATTGTCTGGGACTTCCATGGGTTTTCATGTCACAGTATGTAACGCCTGAAAAATATTATTATATATTACATATAAGTCTTCGTGAAAACGTACCACCTCCTTCCCTAATATTTGCTATACTATTTGTGCCTTGAGCAGAATAAATACGATCACAGACTGTTGGCACTAGAAGGTGCAAAAGATTTTAAAAATTATAAGTTCTACATTTAAAAAAAAGAAATCTAATCATATGTATTTATACATCCCAGTTCTTTGCAATTTGCTGTGCTGGCTTATATATGTAATAAATTCAAAATATATTCCAAGCTGCTTTTAAGATAGTTTACCAGCCCATTATTTGACTCCAGTAGTATCCATCAGTTGAAACTCTGTAGTTTGTAGAACCCTGCCTGGATTGCGATAACAATTAAGGAATCTTTAAGTGTTATTATCCATCTGTAGCATCATTCATCCTTAAAATCAGACCAGACAGGCAAACAAAATAAATAAATAAATATAATTGCTATACCAATCTGCTAAGTACAAACACACATGGTGCCATTGACAGCCATTTCAACTTTTAGATGGCTGACTGTTATACTCCAAAGTTTGAATGCAATTTGTGCAAGGTTTCCTTACTAGCGAATGGAGCAAAGTTTTCACTTAACTTGGATTCAAATCAATGAATATAAACGCTGAACAATCTATACAGTTTAAGGGAGAATGTGAGGTTTTCACTACTTGAGCAAAAACTAAAAATATTTTTTCATCAGAATACAGGTAAATGTGATATGGCAGTTTCCAACCTTTCTGGGAACTATTAAATAGAAATTTGATTTGTTATAAACAGAAACTGTTCATTATTATAACAGATCTGTAGTTCTAGAAACATTGCCTAGATGTAGGCCTATACTGAGCATTTTCCAGAATGATGCCACAGCCGCAGTATTCATCCATTTCTAAATAAATGCCACACTGACACAGATGAACAGGAATTCAGTGCTAATCATCCAGAATTATTCTAAGATATAAAAGCTGTTGTCTGACAAGTGATCAGAAACAGGTTATTTAGCTGAATGTTCAAACAACTACATATACATAGATACAGAGCAAAACAACTTATATTTTGTAACGCACAATTTGTCATTATTATTATTATTATTATTATATTTGCATGTGCCTTTCAAGAAACTGAAGGACACTATTGAGGGGTAAACTCGCCTCAACCACCACCAATGTGTAGCACCCACCTGGGTGATGCATGGCAGCCATTTTGCGCCAGAACACTCACCACACATCAGTTATAGTTTAACAGCTATATAGCATGATATACCATGAGGAAATCCTGACCACAAAGCAAGGAGAGAGCCAGAGATAAACATTGTGTAAACGAATGAACAGCTCACACTTCAAAAACATGTATGACTTCTCTCTGTAGTCTTATTACCTCTTTTATGTTATTATACCTTTGATGTTGCATAAAAAAACAGCAGCAGAGAGAAGTTACAGGGATTTTCCTGGCTCAAAATCAGGAAAGGTGGCCATCCCCAGCCACAATTCCTAGGGCGAAAACCAGGGACACATTGTCTTGAAACTCCTCCGATTCGTATAGTAGACATTCTGAGGAACCCAGTTCACCCTAGCTGTACTGTGTAAGAATCCTTTGCTTTCGCAGGACAGCAAGATTTGTGATCCCTAATATGCAAATAAGGGTGGACGTACGGTAGTTGAACCCCAGCCACAATCCCTAGGGCGAATGCATTATCTGAAGAAGGTCTGACTTATATTGTAGACCAGGGGTGTCAAACTCCAGTCCTGGAGGGCCGCAGTGTCTACAGGTATTTGTGGTTTCCTTTCAATCAGCACCCAGTTAAAGCATTGAGAACAAGGTGTGTGGACTTCTTAGCCAATTAGTGACTTAAATTAATCACTTGTGCTTAAACGCACCAAAAACCAGCAGACACTGCGGCCCTCCAGGACCGGAGCTTGACACCCCTGTTGTAGACATTCTGAGGAATCCATTCCAAGCCATTTTTACCAAGTTAGAATCCTTGGCTTTTGCAGGAAAAAGTATTTGCATGGAGAGTTGTACTGCTTTCAAATGACCCCAGGCTTGGTTGTCCATGTAATAAATAGGTCTATATGCCAGCGACAATTTGTTTAACAAAGTGATGTGAAACCCACCAGATAGAAACTAAACATAGGTGTAGTTCTAAATTTAGAAGAATCAGATTCACCGCACCACTCTATTTCGTGTGAGTTTTTTGTAATAAGATTTTGGAATTCCCCACAGTCAATAATAAGCACAAATGGGAATGACATACATTTTTTTTTTCTTTTACTTAGTTTACCAATGTTTATTCAAAGTACATCATGTAACAATTATTGTTTTATTCTACTGTAGCCACATGAAACATTTTAATATTTTTATCGTAATAATACCACAGGTTGTGCCAGTCTGCTCCTGCCCTTTAAACAACGTGTAAAAAATCCACAATATTTAATTTTTTAATAGTTATAAAAAGTAATATATGCGGTTGCGCCCCGCGGATCGGAGGTTCGATCCCCGGTCCTGCCGGATCCGAGTATGGCCGGTGCCTTGAGGGAGCAGCAATTGGCGGCTGCTCCCGGATGGGGAACTCATTTAATTAAATTCATCCCGCACAAAATGGCCCCGGGCGACTTGGATCACAGTCAGGAGCTAAAGGAGTCGCGCCCTGAAGAGGACGTGGCGCCCTCCTTCCTACTAGCGGCTTACGGGGTTGTGCAGTGGCATAGCATAGCATAGGGTTCAATTGGCTACCAAATTGGGAGAAAAAGGGAAAATTGTGAAATAAAAATTTTTAAATAAGTAATATGAAGTTTAAAAGGTTTTTTGTCAAAAATAGCTTTGATAAAACAGCTACAACCAATGAAATAGTTAAGTAGTTTAATTTAACAAGTGGCAATCTACAATTTTACAAACACAGTTTGTAAATTGCATCAGACTTCAAGTGGATATGCTCATAATTCTAGATGAGGCATCAGATGTGGTCAGAAATCTAATCTCTTAAACAGTGCAACAATTATTATGGTAGAAAACAGTGCAACTTATATACAGTGCCCGCCTCCACAATTATTGGCACCCCTGGTAAAGATGAGTAAAAACGGTTATAAAAAATTCACCATTTGGTGAATTAGCTTAATCTCACATTGAAAAAATGAGAAAAATCCAACCTTCAATTGAAGTAAATTTATTCTGAGAAAAAAAAATCCTTCATCAAGAAATAATTATTTTCCTCTCCTCTTCAGCTCAGCCCACAGGTTTTCAATGGGGTTTAGGACAAGGGGACTGAGATGGCCATGGCAGAAGCTTGATTTTGTGTTCAGTTTGGAGGTATGTTTTGGATCATTGTCCTGCTGGAAGATCCAACGACGACCCAGTTTTAGTTTCCTGGCAGAGGCAGCCAGATTTCCGCCTTTGGAGGAAAAATAGCCCCACAACATCATGGAACCTCCACCATACTTAACAGTGGGGATCAGGTTATTTTCGGTATGGCCATCCTTCTTTTTACGCCAAACCCACCTTGAGTGTTGGTTGCCGAAAAGCTCAATTTCGTTTCATCTGACCATAGAACGCGGTTCCAGTAGCGTTTAGCAAACTCCAGGCGGTTACGTTTGTGGTGAAATGACAGGAAAGGCTTTTTTCTGGCATGCCTTCCAAATAATTTGTTGGTATGGAGGTGACGTCTAATGATAGTTTTGGAGACCTGATGACCCCAAGATGCTACTTTCCTCTGTAATTCTCCAACAGTGATCCTTGGGGATTTTTTTGCCTCTCTTACCATCCTCCTCACTGTGCGTGGGGGCAAAATAAACTTGTCTGCAACTGCAGCTGCGTTCCATTTGGGAACCTCCTTGTCAATTTGGGAGAGCTGGGATATCCACGGTTCTCCTCCGAAACACGTGCCGTCCTACAGCTGCTTCTTTTCGTGTCGCAGACCGCAGCAAATCTTGTAGAGAGCGGTGTCAGAGAAGGGACCTTTCATATGCGGCTTTGACATCTTACGAGCACCCTGCGTGGGTCGCCCAAGGATCGAGGATCCCTGTCTGACTGAATCCTCCCATACCCTGGGCGACGCAGTTGTCAATTGTGCATCACCCTGTGGAGCTACCGGCCACAGTCGGCGCTGGCACAGTACGGATTCAATCCGAGGCTGTGAGGTTCATCCATGCAGCACAGAACGGTGCCTTAGCTGAATGAGTCATTCAGCAGCCCCTCATAATGGGTATGTGTTGATGTTACCTAGATCATGGCTTATTGCAGCAGTAACATTAGCAAAACATGACTAACATTAGCCAACCTTTATTTAACCTTTATTTACCGCTTGATTAAAATGTGGAATCAAAATT
Source organism: Synaphobranchus kaupii (assembly GCA_029718625.1). Taxonomy (NCBI): domain Eukaryota; kingdom Metazoa; phylum Chordata; class Actinopteri; order Anguilliformes; family Synaphobranchidae; genus Synaphobranchus; species Synaphobranchus kaupii. The sequence goes on from CM056378.1 coordinate 75,426,489, forward strand.
TCGGAATCAGTATCTGGCAACTTTTCCCATTCAAACCATGTTGACGTTTGCTTGATATAGCCAGCTATATAATTAATAATAGTACATGAATTAGCTTTATATTTAGCAAAGTGCTTTAGTTAGCAAACTATATTAACTGCATCATATTACTTGCCAGGTGAATCGCAGCAAGGTAAGCTAACACTTTCAAATAATATATTCATCCACATTTTCTATTCATTTTCTTACAGACCTTTCTTATGGAAAGTCAAGTGTCCTATCCCTGAGCTAGATCGATTTGTGGAGTTGTTGCTACACACAAAGGCATTTTTATTAGCTGGATAGCTCTCTCTCCCCTTCTCCGAAATGAAATACGACCACGGGGGACATTTCATTGCATTCATAGCCAACCTTAACCAGTTCAACTGATTGATTCGGGCCAACGGGATGTTTGCTACAAAGCAGTTGGGCCACTCTGGGCAATGCAATTTCGAGGCCTTTGCACTCCATACACTCTAGATGGGGGTAAAGATGAATAAATAATTTAGTTACTGTAGATTTGTCAAAAGAAAATCTAACATTTTCACAATCCGCTTTTAATATGAAGCATAACGATTGTTAACATAGTTTCAAAATACCATCGGGGAAGTTTTACTTTGCCTTCAGAAGTCTGAGATTTTTCATTCACTTTCATAGGGAGCTCCAATGTTTTTTTCCTCACAGCACAGACATGCACAGTACAGGCTTACTTCTGGTGCTTCACAGCTTAGATTGGATGAGGGCGGGCTTTCCTGTCTCGTTAAATATGGATGCCTATGAGCTGTACAGCAGCACAGTAGCTTGCTTTTCGTCATCGCCTTGTCCCCGAGGAGAATTAGTGGTGATTGTGCTACAGCGCCACTCTGGAGTAGTGCCGCTGTTGCATGTCCAATAGATAGTAATCCAGTAAAGCTTTTGAAATAGGCTCTATTTCTGCCGACACCAGTCACATTTTTGTCAAGGCAGCACGAAAAATGATCAAGGCAGCCACCTTGGAATTCTCTATGCAGGAAAATCTCTGAAATACATACATTTTAATTGTTAATTTAAGCAAATTAAGTACAATTAACTTGTAATTGATAACACAACTGTGTCCTTTTCATAAACAAATGGAATGTGTGGTTGCATGCATCTCAAGAGCTCTTATGCCAATACATTTCCCCCTCGATAACTTGCTTATATTGGGGTTTACTCAAGTAGCCTATATTGAGAAGCCAAGTTCTTGATCTTTTGATTCTTAAATGTTTATAGAATGTTTTTTATTCCATCTCATAAAAATAAAATACATAGTAACAGGTCAAAGTGTGTATAGCCTATGTGCTGCGCATAAACCCCCCCCCCACAAAAACTTGACACCCATGACTGCCGTGATAAACACCCACAATATCCCACAAAAGCAGATTGCACAGGTATGGTATTACAGATAATTACCCTCAATGTGCATGATGCGAGCCCATTAGCACAATGCTGCCAACAATTCCAGGACTGGACCACCAACAGGCTGCTTACTACAGCATATCACACAATTAAACACAAAGCCTTTTGCAGCAGTTTTTTTAAGAAATAAAACAATTATATTTTATCAGTAGGCTACTCTAGACCAGCGGTTCTCAATCTCGGTCCTGGGGACCCCAGTGTATGCTTATTTTTGTTTCAGCAGTTCATTTTCTTAATTAGAAGCTTTTCAGTCGGGCCATTAGAAAAATCCTTAACGTTGAGCCCTGAGAGTACTCAAGGAAACGCAAGGACAAATCATCTTGTAATTGTTTCGAGAAAATCGTGAAAAGTCCCATCACTAGTGGGGGATCACCAAAACTGCACTAATTTTAGAGGGTAACAAGTTACCAAGGGAGCAGCACAGTGAAACAAAAACAGTGGTATCTACTCTTATTATTAAAACCATATTTTAACATGTAAACACATTTAGCATTATTTGATATTACATTAGACATGCACTCATTAACAGTGCCAGACTCAGCTCAAGTTGGCATTCCGCTGGTCCCCTTAAATGCTCCTTCGCTGACGCCATAAGAACTATCCCTTGTGCAGTCCGGCCAGTACACCCTTTAAGCTAGCACTCTCCTTATTCAATAGCTTTAAAGTTCTCTGAAAAGGATATATATCTCTATATATATATTTAAATGTATAGTCTGTAATATTTTCTTTTATAAGAGCAAAAAAAATTTTTTTTTGGCTAATAGTCATCAGCTACATGAACAGGTAATTATTAATAAGGTCAAGCCCACTCTTCAATATTGGAGTATCAACTCATTGTGAATTTTGCATCGGAATCCATTATTTATTTGGGGTTAGTTATTGAGTGGGGAGGTGTAGTTAAATATGTTGTTGGATTATGATTCTATGGCAGGTGACCTATTCAAATATTTGTATAGAATAAGTTGGGCAGCCTGAATGTTAAGCAACATATCTTATTATTACCTCACTCTGTGGCATGATCTGGCCAGGCAGAAATATGCCACTCAACAGTATTTTTTAAACCAACAATTAGAAATACATGTTGTAGAAAACCTTATTATAAGTATTATGGCCTTATTATAAGTATGATCTTGAAGTGGATTATTGTAATGTGTGTTCATGCTATATTTGTTTCACTACAGTGCTGTACTCTATACCTTTGGCAACAATGTTCTTACAGAAAAAATACAATCAAGCTGGCACCGCAATATCAAAAGAGTTGAATATTTAATTTTATCACTAGTTTGACCTGTAATAATATTTCTACTACTTTACATTATCACTTCACAGGTCATTAATTTTCTGCTTGTGAAAATAATTGAGTCATTGCATCAGAAATTTTTTACATTTCACTTGTGTTACTGAGAAGCTGCTTGGGCAGAATGCTTAGTTAAAATAGATGTTATATTAAATTAGTAAAAGATGAATTGCCTTATAAGTATGGAAGCATTATACAATTTCCCTGAAATACATGGTTACTCAAACAAAAAAAAGTCATTAAGTATTTCCTGTGCAAAAATTAGGTGATTGATTAAGCTGTGCAGTAAGCACAAGCAAACTTGCTAAACAGCATGGCTCTGAGAATTGCATCTAAAATTCACAACACAGCTTCTGTGCTTTCCTTTTTCAGTTTAAAATGATTTGCCAGAGGAGAAGATCTGTAGCTACCCCTCCCATGAAGAAATCAGCACAACAATTAATACCTGAGAATCTACTTCTCATTTATTTGCTCTAGTTCAGCTGTGCACCTCCTGTTAAAAAATAAAGCCCATTCCACAAGACGCAATTATAGTCCATGCTGTATACATTTTTGTATTTGTATCTGCCCCCTTGCCTTAGCAACTGCAAATCCACCAAATACACTTGCTTCAAAGGGAACGCAGATAACTGCCGGGTGCATGAAGTCTAGCTAAGAAAATCTCCCTAAACAAAACACACCTTCCCCTGAGAAAAGCACTCACCGTCTCTGCAGAGCCGCATGGCTTCCCGATTTTTCCCGCACTCTTTCAAACTTTCTTCCGATTCTGCACCTAAGAAAGCGATCGGATATAGCCACATGCATAGTTATACACTTGCAGGAGCTGTGCTACTAGTAGCAATTCTCATATTCCAAAGCTGCATGGATGCAAAAAAAATAAAAAAAACTCGATATCTTCCGTTTCCGTAAATCGCAACACACGTCATTTTATTTTTTTCAAATGTGAACTCCTCACCTTCATTCCCGTGGAGTTTGGCAACATCAACCCAGTTGCTCCAGGGCTGTCCCAACATGATTTCTGGACTGGGCAGACATCTGCGCTCCCCTACAGTCGCCATTGCTGTGACACTCTCTCCCTGCTGGATCTGCTGCTGCTGCTTTGGCTGCCTGGCCGCTTTGCGCTGCTCCCCTCTGACGTCATCATCGGCCCTTTCCGACATTCTTTCCGCTACAATGTAACAAAACAGCAGTCAGCGTTTAAGGTGGAATTCGGCATTGTCTGGCGCTGTACGACTGCACGTTTCACCTATAGCCGGTTCCCTAAACATAGTGTTGTGGTCAAACAAGGGTCGCCTGAACCATTGACCACCTCTTGTTTTGACAGATTAAATATAGCGGAGATATATTCAACAGCGTCATCTGATACGGTATATATTCTCAGCGGTACAAGCACAGATTTCGGAGATAAAACTTTTAAGGAGGCACAAGACTAACAACTTTCAGGCATTCGAGTCGCTGACGAGAAACTCAATTTTACTTGACTGCCACCGTCTATATTGGGTATATTACTAGCCTAATCTGATTCCAATTGTATACGTAAAATGTAATATGCAGATTTTTTTCAATAAGCATTCTTGCATAACACGTTATTATGGTAGCCTGCCCCAGAATCACAAACACTTTGGTGTTATCGTTTGACCAAAAACGAAAGTAACGGTAGCTATGTGGCTACGTGGTACGTTTCATCAGCGAATAAACAAATCGTACATTCAATCCATATCGTACAAATCGTACATTCATATCCATCTGCACTAGTGCATACAGGACAAGACCGAATCACTAGTATAGTTGTCATCCAATACAACGCCGAGATAGTCCATTAAAGCTTTTTTGTCAACAGTTGGTTACTTCTCGCTATGACCACCGATTCCCTGCTTCCTTAAACATAACAGTTTTCCGCACGTCAGTTGGTATTACTCCAGTCGCAGCTTTTGTGTCAGTACAGTGAAGCGGTCAGAAATTCTGAACATTTTATCCATCTTGTGAGGACCAGAAAGTCTTGTACAAGTATGCTTTCGGGAACACGTTTCAGGTGTATCAACATAACTCCTCCTAAATTAAAGAAAAGCACGAGATTTTAAATGCCACCACAGTTCATAATACAAAACTTTGGTCGCACGACCTATTTTAATTCAATTTTGTATTGAACACTCAAACTTTATAATAGTCAGGTAGACTTCAGTGGGCTTTCAAAGAAATAAAGCATCCTAATAGCATATTAAGAGGACAGTTAAAAAATAACGAAAATTATTAAATAAAATGTACGCCATGAAGGCTACTTAGAGGTAAAGAAATAGTGAACATATTCCCATTTCCCTAATGTTCACACTGTATATTTAACTCGATATTGATGTTTATAATAATGACGTTGATGTTGAAGCTTTATAACGTCACTGCTGATGCTATATTGGCACAGTTGAGGGTATTCCTCTGATGATTGTCGCATGACCAACTTACTGCTTTTGTGTTGTTTTCCTGTGTTTTATGTATGTTCTATAATAATAATAATAATAGCTTGCATTTATATAGCGCTTTTCTCACACGCAAAGCACCTTACAGTGAGCGGAATGTTCCTCAACAATCACCAATGTATTGCACCCATCTGGGTCATGCATGGCAGCCATTTCAGCATCAGAACGCTCACCACATATCAGCTGAGGTGGAAAGTGAGAGAATGATTTTAGCCAATTAAACTGGGGGGTGATTAGGTGGCAGGTTGAGAGAGCCAGGTTAGGAATTTATCCAGGACACCGGGAACCCCCTACTCTTTGCGATAAGTGTCTTTGCGACCACACTTTGGTTGCAAAGTGTGTCTTTGGACCTTGGTCTAACATCTTATCTGAAATACAGTGTCTCCTACAGCGCAGTGTCCCCATCACTGCACCTGGGCATTGGGGATTATTTGACCAGATGGAAGATTGCCCCTACTGACTCATCAACAGCACTTACAGCAGTTTTCCCGTCCAATACTAACCAAGCCCATGCCTGCTTAGCTTCAGCCATTCAAGCAGGGACGGGGTACATGGTGGTATGGCTGCTGGCGGTGTGTTTGCTTGTTTCTTATGTATTCACTGCCTGCACAAAGAATTTCCCTTCAGAAACAATGAAGTTGAATCTTTAAATGTAATGGTAGTGTTGTATTAGACAGCACTTCACAATGATCACCTATTGACTGACCGGGAAGAAAATTTAAGTAATTTAAGGTCTATTAAATGATTTATTGAACGGCCGCTGGAAAATCCTGAACACAATTCAATCTCCAGCCACAGTAAACACCTGCACACAATGCACACAAATATGTAATTCAGAAATACAACACCTGCTTAGGTATGCATTTGATTTTAAGATAATAATAATATTAGTAATAATAATAAAAATGGCTTGCATTTAAGATGAAACCAGACATCCATCAAGTTGGTGTACTGTGTAAAAGCATGAGACTAGCAGTAGACGAGCATATATAGACACAATCAAAGAAGACATTATATGCAGCAGCTAGTCTGAATGAAGTACAAATGTTACCCTCTCCTTCAGTCATCTTAAAGGGGAACCAAGCCCCTAGTTCTAGCTGGACCACACCTCTTTTATAATAATTTTAAAAAAAAAGACTTACTTAATTAGTTTGATTAATGCAATGATTATATTGAATGTTTTTGTTTGATATGTTTGTGTGTTGTGGGTCTGCCCCACTGTCTGTCTTTTTTGTTGTTGCTGGGGCTACAACTGAAGTTCCATAGCGGGAAAATAAAAGTTATTCTATTCTATTCTATATACAGTGCCCTCCACTATTATTGGCACCCCTGGTAAAGATGAGTAAAAAGGGTTATAAGCTTAATCTCACACTGAAAAAATGAGAAAAATCAGACCTTAAATTGAAGTAAATTTATTATGAGAAAAAGAAAATCATCAAGAAATAATTATTTTTAACAAAACCACATGTGCCACAATTATTGCTGTAAGTCATCAAGGGTCTGAGGTATCAAATGAGCCTCAAACCATCACAGAAGAAACCCTTCAAGTTATCCATCCATATCCACTGTATTTCTGGCAGCAGCGTGATGATTTAAGGCTTGTTTGATATGTCAGACCCTTGATGACTTAGAGCCATTTACCCAACCATGTGTTCTATACTGTTCCAGTGTAATTCACAGCTAAATCTAGTCCCACCCCCAATTCCCATAGAGATCCATTCAAATGCAGAGACGTTATAGTATCGCTTGTAAGAGTACCAGAACATAAGATATCAAGAGTCTTTTGATGTTGTTGGGTCACAGACATCAGGAAGTCATGGCATGCAAAGGATATGCGACCAAATATTAAAAATTATTACTTTATTCTATATATAAATGCAGAGGTGCCAATAATTGTGGCACACATGGTTTTGTTAAAAATAATGATTTCTTGATGAGGGATTTTTCTCATAATAAATTTACTTCAATTAAAGGTTGGATTTTTCTCATTTTTTCAGTGTGACATTAAGCTACTTCACCAAATGTTTTTTTTTTTGGTTTTTTTAATAACCCTTTTTACTCATCTTTACCAGGGGTGCCAATAATAGTGGAGGGCACTGTATATAGAATAGAATAAGTGTTGCGGTGTTGCGGTCTCTGCACACTGTTGAAACGGAGCACTGAACTGCGTCAGCCTTCCCAGTCGTCGCCCCACTCCTCCCCCGCACCCTCCCCTCCCCGGTGGCCCCCCGAAGACCACCTGCAGTCCCAGACCAGTCCCGAGTCCAGACATCTTCAACTCCGGTGAAGAACGATGGTAAACTTTGTGGCTGCAGATTCAACGGACATTCCCGAGCATATGTTGTGAATGTGTCTCCATGGTGACGACCACAAAAAAAAAAAAAAACTTATCCCAAATATACAATTCGTCAATATTATAAAAACGAGCAGCAGGAGTGCTTTTGTTGGCCTTGTATTGGTTCTCGTATATAGGGGAAACACTGAATATGGAAATAAAGTGAAATTAACTTTTTATCTGACAGGCAAATGAAAATCAACTCTTGGATTACAAATAAACAATATACTTTTTCTCTTTTTGATTGACAGGACATAATTGGATCTGACCATCGGTAGTTTTTAACACAATTAGCCGATCCGAAGTTTTTAGTTTTTCTTTTTTAGTTCTATCGGCCGATACCCATCATTGGCATATATCGGGTACATCCCTAGGCTGGACATTGGCTGGCTGCCACACCTCTTTCCACACCCCTCACTCCGTCCCCATACCCCCTCCCTTCCCAACAGCTCATTTTACAGCAAGTGTGCGTTACATTGATAAAATGAGCGATATCGTGTCGAACAGTAGCCAGGGCAGCAATTCGACCGAAAGGTCGTCTGAGGTGGAGGATTTTTCGCCGCCAGAGTCCCCTCCGCCAACTCCATAGACAGAGATGACCATGGCATGGAACCCAGTCACACGGCGCATATTTTTCCTATATCGTCCAACCCACAGAGGGAAGGATTAATGTGATTTGCACTGAGAACTGAGTGACCAGCGCCTTTGTATTGATGCATTTTGGCGTGGCCCAATGCATCACTTATCAAGTAAAATAAATTGTTTTAACCTTTAACACAATCTGGATTGTTTCACTGTAGTTGGGGGGTAAGGCGGCAACAGTCTGTCTGCACTCTGCATCAGCTGCACAGGTGGACTGCAAAGTGGGGGAAAAAGCAGCAACTGGCAGCTCGTACAACAGAGGAAGGAAAGCTAGTCTGCTCTCCTGAAAGAACAGAGGGGCTATACAAATCGGACTGACCTACACGTAAGCCTGGGCATTCCAAATGCGTTAAATACAGAAACAGATACAGACCTCTTTTTCCAACCCTGACCAAGGCTCCTGCTTTTTCTCTCTGTTTAACGTCTTTCTCCATTAATCCTCTGATAGGTCACCTCCTGTTGAAAGAATATAACAAAGTTGTTAAAAAGGCACTGCTATTATTAAATTGTGATTTGTGTTGTTTGTAGTACAAAATCTCATGTTTACGTGGGTATTATCTATTTATATGGCACACTTATATTGACTTCTTATGGTCACATTGAGAAGTCTCACAGCCTGCTGTGATTTTACAAACAATTTTGCACTTGAGGCTGATCTGGGATGAGGCTAAACCTATGTGTGCGAAGAGGCACCTCCCAATATCACAGATAAGCAGGTACACAAGACAGAGACCTGCTTCGAAAATGTGTGTAAATTCTACTTTCTATTAAATTCAACCCAAAGATACTTAAGCAAGTGTGTAAATTTTAATTGACTCTGAATAGAGCCCAAATGATTAAATGCAACATAGGGTTATTGACAACCTTGCAGCCAAAAAATTACATTTGGTAAAGCTTTATTTATGGATGGTTATTATGTTCAAACATACAGTTTAAGTCGGAAGTTTACATGCACTAAGGTTGAAGTCATTAAAACTAATTTTTAACCACTCCACAGATTTCATGTTAGCAAACTATAGTGTTGGCAAGTCAGTTAGGACATCTACTTTGTGCACGACACAAGTAATTTTTCCAACAATTGTTTACAGACAGATTATTTCACTTTTAATTCACTATATCACAATTCCAGTGGGTCAGAAGTTTACATGCACTAAGCTGACTGTGCCTTTACATTTTTAATATTCGGTCGCATATCCTTTGCATGCCATGACTTCCTGATGTCTGTGACCCAACAACATCAAAAGACTCATGATATCTTCATTTCTGGTACTCTTACATGCGATACTATAACGTCTCTGCATTTGAATGGATCTCTATGGGAATGGGGGGTGGGACTAGATTTAGCTGTAAATTACACTGGAACAATTTTCTTTTTCTTTTTCATCCATTTTCGAATATCCATGATATCTGTTTCACTTTTCACAAAGTGAGGTTTTGTGCCTCACTGTCTGTCGCACACATGATCAACGTTGTAGGTGGCCATACAACCACTTGACCTCTGTCAGCCTCCAATCGTATTTTAGGCCAACACTTTTAAAACAGTTTTTTTAAATTGTATAAAACGATACTATTTACTTATGTGAAGTATGCCTACTACTGCTACTAGTAGGCCTATAATAATAATAATAATAATAATAATAATAATAATGAATAGGGTAATTATTGTTTGTCAGCAGCTAGGGGGAGGGACGGGCGGGGGGGCACAGAGGTCGTGTGGGGGGGTTCCATGTTCATATAGTAAAAAAATAAACTAACAAAAAAAAGTACAATATGAAATCACAACAGGAAGAAAGGTTTGTTATTGTGGAAATTGTTTCCATTCAAATGTATAAGGAATGGTTTCATGTTTTTATAAAACTGCCTTTTCATTCTGAGTTGATTATATATTGTACCTCAGATTTCTTTCAGTTTTTTTCAATTATTGTTCAGTGTCCCCCAGTTAGGGGGTGGGGGGTTAGATAAATAAGTATAAAGTCCAGAATATAGTTCTTATAAAAGTTTTTAAAAAGAAAAAAAAAGACAGGGAGGGGGGTGAATACTCAGAAATTACAATAGCAATTAATTTTAGACTAGAAAATATGACATTTCCTATATGTAACACAACTTCCGCAACTTCCGGTCGAAGCCCCGCCCACTTCCGGTTTTTAAATCCAAATACCGATTCAGATAATTTTGACGGTCCTACAGATACAGATAATGGCATCGCTGCACACCCCTAATATCGATAATTAATGGGTGTCGCATAACAGTACCAGTGTAACGTTCCGTTCCCGTCCTGTCCGTTTTCCATGTTTTCCTTGTTTCCTTCCGTGTCATGTTGGATCCCTTGTCCGTGTTTCCCTCCTGGCTGTGGACTGGGCGTCTCCCTCGGGTACTTTTGGTTTCATTTTCCACTTTAGCTTCCGCCTATCACTCGCCCCTCTCGTTACTCACATTCCTCACTGCTGTGCTTCGGCAATCACTCCTGATTTAACATCACACCTGTTTCTCGTTTTCTCCTTCACTTCCTGCACCATTTAAACCCCTGGCTGGCTGCTATTCAGCGCCAGTTCGTTGACTAACCTACCGTGTTTGTTTCGTATCCCGTTTCTGGTCCAGTGTTTGTGAACCTGCTGGTTCACACCTGTTCGCCTGGTTTCCTGACTGGTAGCTATCTCTGCTAATCTTTCGCTGCTGCATGCATTTACCTGTTTCCCTTCAAAACCTCCAGACGCCGCAGTTCCAGTCTTCCCGCAGCTGTGTTTGTCCTCCCCGTGTTACGTACCTCCCGTACTCGTGTTGCAGTACCAGGACCTCTGCATGCCAGCCGGCTTACGCCAGTATTGCCCGAGCTACGCCGCACCTTCCAACTCGGCGGTGCATTCACCAGCTACAGTCCTGTCACAACACCCTGCCTTTAACCTCTGCTTTCTGCCCGGTTACTCAAGCTACCCGGTCCAGTTTCCAGTCCTGTTCCAGCCCAGTTCCGATCCAGTTTCCAGTCCAGCTCCAGTCCAGTTTCCAGTCCAGTTCCAGTCCAGTTCCGGTGTTTTAGACACCTCCGTTCTAGTCCAGTTCCGGCTTGGAACAAGTTCCGTGCCGTCCCCTGTGTTCCTGAGTGGACCTTCCGGTCCAGTTTCCAGTCCAGTTCCCAGTCCAGTTCCAGTCCAGTTCCGGTGTTTTATACACCTCCGTTCAAGTCCAGTTCCGGCTTGGAACAAGTTCCGTGCCGTTCCCGTTTCCTGAGTGGACCTTCCGGTCCAGTTTCCAGTCCAGTTCCGATCCAGTTTCCAGTCCAGTTCCAGTCCAGTTCCAGTCCAGTTCCGGTGTTTTAGACACCTCCGTTCAAGTCCAGTTCCGGCTTGGAACAGTTCCGTGTTTCCTCAAGTCCAGCTCCGGCTTGGAGCAGTCCTCAGTTGGACGCTATCCTGTGTTAACTAACTAACCTGTTTTGCTCCCGTGTACAGCTTTGGGACCACCCCAACGCTTAATAAAGTTCCACTTTCTGTAATCTGTCTCCTGGTCGTTGCACTTGGGTTCGTCCCGTATCAGGATCGTAACAGAACGAACTGGCCAACAATATGGACCCAGCCGATCTGGAACAGATTCGCCACGCCTTCTCCTGCCAAACTGCGATCAGCGACCAACAGGGTCGCCGTTTGGATGATGTGCTGGAAGTAGTTAGGGGCATCACGGAGCAAGTATCCCAACTTTCGCTCCACCAACCGCTACTACGGATTCCAGCCAACCCTACTCCTTCCTCTCCCGAACCCCATCCGGAGGCACCGGCTCCCACTTCCAGCCGTGAGCCCCGTGTACAACACCCCGAGTTATATCGCGGGGGGTTGGGGAGATGTCGTGAATTTCTACTTAAATGTGACATAGTGTTTCGGATGCAGCCCTCCTCCTTCGCCTCTGACTCCAGCAAGATCGCGTTCATTATGAGCAGCCTGGGAGGGAGCGCCCTGGAGTGGGCTACATCCATCTGGGACAGCCAGGCTCCGTTATGCAGCAACTTCGCAGCCTTTACGGCAGAGATGCGACGTGTGTTTGAACACCCGACCTGTGGACGTGACGCTACCCAGCGTCTGCTTCAAGTTCGCCAAGGCAACCGCAGTGTCGCAGAAATGGCCATTCAGTTTCGTACCCTCGCCGCGGAGTCAGGATGGAATGACGCCTCCCTCCAGGGGGCTTTCCGCCAAGCTCTCAGCGAGGAACTCAAGGACCAGCTTGCCACTCGGGAGGAATCCAACTCCCTTAATAGCCTCATCAGCCTCGCTATAGCCATCGATAATCGTCTCCGCATCCGGGCCCGGGAGCGGGGAGGAAGTTCCGGGCGTCATTCGCCCTCCGTCGTCTCTAATGTTCATTCACACTCCATCACTGGATCTCGGGCGCCTACGGCCGGGTCCGAGGAAGAGCCCATGCAACTGGGCAGAGTTGCGGTCAATCCCGAGGAGCGTCAGCGCCGTCAGCGCACCAGATCCTGTTTCTATTGCGGCAAGCCTGGCCATCAGATCGCCTCCTGTCCCATTCGCCCAAAAGAAGGGGCTCGCCAGTAAGACTGGGCGTACTGACGAGCCCCATCGTTCCCAACCATGCTGCCCAGGACCGCCTCATGTTCAAGGCTACTCTCCTTTGGAGGGACAAGACCCTATCTTCTTCGGCCCTAATTGACTCCGGAGCTGACGCCAGCTTCATGGATATCACCTTCGCCAGGAGGGCCGGCATTCCCACGGAACGTCTCACTTCACCCATTTCAGCTCTAGCTCTGGACGGCAGGAGTTTGGGGTTAGTTACCCACTCCACCGTTCCTATCCAATTAGTTCTATCTGGCAATCATCGGGAGTCCATTCAGCTATTACTGATTAACTCCCAACAATCTGCTCTGGTTTTAGGTCAGACCTGGCTTCGCCTCCACAATCCCCATATTGACTGGAAAGCCGGTCGCATCCTGGCGTGGAGTGCCCACTGTCTAGCCAGCTGTCTCCGTTCTGCACTACCCCCTCCGGGGCCCAGTAAACCCTGTTCCATGCAACCTATACCGGATTTAACGAATGTTCCCAGCGAGTATCATGACCTCGCGCAAGTATTTTCTAAATCACGTGCTCTGTCCTTACCTCCTCACAGGCCGTATGACTGCGCCATTGACCTACTGGCTGGAGCTAAACTGCCATCGGGACGCCTCTACAGTCTGTCTGGACCGGAGAAACTAGCCATGGAGGAATACATCCACGACTCCCTCGCTTCGGGTATTATCCGTCCCTCTTCATCCCCAGTCGGTGCAGGGTTCTTCTTCGTTGGGAAGAAGGATGGCTCCCTGCGACCCTGCATCGACTACCGGGGCCTCAACCAGGTCACCATCCGTAACAAATACCCTCTTCCCCTCATTAACACCGCCTTTGAAGCCCTCTCTCCAGCTGTGACGTTCACCAAGCTCGACCTCCGGAATGCGTATCACTTGGTGCGTATCCGTGAGGGGGACGAGTGGAAGACTGCTTTTAATACCCCGCTGGGCCACTACGAATACCTGGTGGTCCCTTTCGGCCTTACTAACGCCCCAGCAGTCTTCCAGAGCATGGTGAACGACGTCCTGCGGGACCTCCTAGGGAGGAGCGTTTTTGTTTATATCGATGATATTTTAATTTTTTCTCAATCCCCGCAGGAGCATGTCCGTCACGTTCGAGAGGTTCTCCAGCGGCTGTTGGAGAATCAGCTATTTGTTAAGGCTGAGAAATGTTCCTTCCACGCTTCCACGGTCCCGTTCCTCGGCTTCATTATCGAGGAGGGCAGTATCCGGGCGGACCCTGTGAAAATCAAGGCGGTGACAGAATGGCCCCAACCCACCTCCCGCAAGCACCTTCAACAGTTCCTGGGGTTTGCAAATTTCTACCGCCGCTTTATTCGCAATTACAGTTCCATTGCTGCTCCCCTGACTAAACTCACTTCCGTTGCCCTGCCTTACTGTTGGAATTCCGATGCCCAGCGAGCTTTCGAGCTACTCAAGGCTCGGTTTTCCTCAGCACCTATCCTCCTTCACCCTGACACTTCTCGGCAGTTTGTCGTTGAGGTGGATGCCTCCGACACCGGCGTGGGGGCCATTCTGTCTCAACGGTCCGCCTCTGATAGCAAGCTCCATCCCTGCGCATTCTTCTCCCGGAGGCTGTCCTCCGCCGAGAGGAACTACGATGTCGGGGATCGGGAACTGCTGGCGATAAAACTGGCTCTTGAGGAGTGGCGCCACTGGCTGGAGGGGGCAGGTACCCCTTTTCTTGTTTTTACCGACCATCAAAACCTCATTTATTTAAGATCTGCCAAGAGGCTCAATTCTCGTCAGGCTAGATGGTCGTTATTTTTTGCACGCTTTAATTTCTCTGTTTCTTTCCGCCCTGGTTCCCGTAATATTAAAGCAGATGCCCTGTCCCGCATTTTTTCCCCTCCCTCCAGTCCTGCTGATCCGGAGCCCATTTTGCCGGCCTCCTGTGTGGTGGCTGCGGTCTCCTGGGAGATTGAGGGCATTGTGAAGGCCGCCCAGACTTCCCAACCGGACCCCCGCAATAACCCTAACTCCTGTCTTTTTGTCCCCGATTCCGTCCGCTCCCAGGTCCTCGAATGGGTTCACGCCTCGTGCCTGGCATGTCACCCAGGTGTCGCCAGAACTATCGCCCTCGTCAGGAGGAGTTTCTGGTGGCCTACCCTTAAAGGGGATACCCGTGCCTTCGTCCTGGCCTGCTCGGTGTGCGCCAGGAGCAAGGCTTCCCACCAGCCTCCCTCCGGTCTTCTCCTTTCCCTCCCCGTCCCTGGCCGTCCTTGGAGTCACATTGGTGTGGACTTCGTAACCGGTCTGCCGTTGTCAGAAGGTAACACCGTCATTCTGACAATAGTGGACCGGTTCTCCAAGGCGGTTCACTTTGTTCCCCTCCCCAAGCTCCCGTCCGCCCTTGAAACCGCTGAGCTCTTGGTGCTACACGTGGTCAGGCTGCACGGGATCCCCTCTGACATCGTGTCAGACCGTGGGCCCCAGTTCTCCTCCCGAGTTTGGAGGGCGTTCTGTGCAGCCCTGGGTGCCTCTCCTAGTCTTTCCTCGGGTTTCCATCCCCAGTCTAATGGTCAGGCAGAGAGGGCGAACCAGGACCTGGGGGCCGCCCTGCGGTGCGTTACAGTGCGCAATCCTGCCTCTTGGAGCCGTTTTCTCCCCTGGGTCGAGTACGCACATAACTCCCTTAAGAGTGCCTCTACTGGCCTATCCCCGTTTGAGTGTGCTTTAGGCTATCAACCCCCTCTTCTGTCGACCCAGGAGGCCGAGATAGCTGTCCCCTCTGTTAGGGCCCATGTCCTTCGTTGTAAAAACATTTGGAGACTCACACGCACCGCACTCCTTCACGCCAATTCCCGCTCCCAACGTCTGGCGGACCTTCACAGGACCGCAGCCCCACAGTATAGGGCCGGTCAGCAGGTCTGGCTCTCCACTGCAAACATCTCCCTTCCCTCTTCATCCAGAAAGCTTCAGCCCCGTTTTATTGGTCCCTTCCCCATCATTTGTCTAGTTAACCCGGTGTCTGTTAAACTTTCCCTCCCCGCCTCCCTCAAAGTTTACCCTGTGTTTCATGTGTCCCAGGTTAAGCCTGTCTCCTCCAGCCCCCTCAGTACCCCTACCATCCCGCCTCCTCCCGTCCGAGTTGTTGACAACGCCCCGGCCTACACGGTGAACCGTGTTATTGATATCCGCCGCAGGGGCCGGGGTTTCCAATACCTCGTCGACTGGGAGGGGTACGGTCCTGAGGAGAGGTCGTGGCTCCACAAGAGCCTGATCTTGGACCATTCAGTAATCCAAGACTTCCACGAACAGTTCCCTGACAAGACCAGGCCTCCGGGTACGCCAGGTGGCGTACATTGAGGGGGGGGTACTGTAACGTTCCGTTCCCGTCCTGTCCGTTTTCCATGTTTTCCTTGTTTCCTTCCGTGTCATGTTGGATCCCTTGTCCGTGTTTCCCTCCTGGCTGTGGACTGGGCGTCTCCCTCGGGTACTTTTGGTTTCATTTTCCACTTTAGCTTCCGCCTATCACTCGCCCCTCTCGTTACTCACATTCCTCACTGCTGTGCTTCGGCAATCACTCCTGATTTAACATCACACCTGTTTCTCGTTTTCTCCTTCACTTCCTGCACCATTTAAACCCCTGGCTGGCTGCTATTCAGCGCCAGTTCGTTGACTAACCTACCGTGTTTGTTTCGTATCCCGTTTCTGGTCCAGTGTTTGTGAACCTGCTGGTTCACACCTGTTCGCCTGGTTTCCTGACTGGTAGCTATCTCTGCTAATCTTTCGCTGCTGCATGCATTTACCTGTTTCCCTTCAAAACCTCCAGACGCCGCAGTTCCAGTCTTCCCGCAGCTGTGTTTGTCCTCCCCGTGTTACGTACCTCCCGTACTCGTGTTGCAGTACCAGGACCTCTGCATGCCAGCCGGCTTACGCCAGTATTGCCCGAGCTACGCCGCACCTTCCAACTCGGCGGTGCATTCACCAGCTACAGTCCTGTCACAACACCCTGCCTTTAACCTCTGCTTTCTGCCCGGTTACTCAAGCTACCCGGTCCAGTTTCCAGTCCTGTTCCAGCCCAGTTCCGATCCAGTTTCCAGTCCAGCTCCAGTCCAGTTTCCAGTCCAGTTCCAGTCCAGTTCCGGTGTTTTAGACACCTCCGTTCTAGTCCAGTTCCGGCTTGGAACAAGTTCCGTGCCGTCCCCTGTGTTCCTGAGTGGACCTTCCGGTCCAGTTTCCAGTCCAGTTCCCAGTCCAGTTCCAGTCCAGTTCCGGTGTTTTATACACCTCCGTTCAAGTCCAGTTCCGGCTTGGAACAAGTTCCGTGCCGTTCCCGTTTCCTGAGTGGACCTTCCGGTCCAGTTTCCAGTCCAGTTCCGATCCAGTTTCCAGTCCAGTTCCAGTCCAGTTCCAGTCCAGTTCCGGTGTTTTAGACACCTCCGTTCAAGTCCAGTTCCGGCTTGGAACAGTTCCGTGTTTCCTCAAGTCCAGCTCCGGCTTGGAGCAGTCCTCAGTTGGACGCTATCCTGTGTTAACTAACTAACCTGTTTTGCTCCCGTGTACAGCTTTGGGACCACCCCAACGCTTAATAAAGTTCCACTTTCTGTAATCTGTCTCCTGGTCGTTGCACTTGGGTTCGTCCCGTATCAGGATCGTAACAACCAGTTTCATAATGAATACTAAAATAAGATCAGTCCTTCAAACCACTATCAATATATGAATATGTGTTTAAACCTGTTTTTTATAGCTACAATATGATATTATGCAGATACCCTTGCAGTTAGAGAATCTTTATTCTATGATGAGCAAAGTAAAGTCCTTGTAAAATCATACCTTGTCAAATATGAAAAAAATCCTTTAAAGAAATAAGTGGAGCGTCATTAGTTTGGATGATCAGTTGACCACACCAGTCAACGAGGGTCTGAAAGAAAAATAGTTAAACTAATAAATTAAACCATACCCATGTTTAAACTTTGCTGGAAATGTTTTTTAATGCAATGAGAATTATATGATGGCCTTGATGTAAAAAGCAAGCCATTTGGACGGTAGTATGGAATAAATATTAAGGAATAAACAGTAAGTATATTGGCAACTTCATCAGTACATACAGTATTTGTAGAACACACAGCATTTAGCCAGCTAGTACAATTACGCAAAATGTTACTTATTTAAGCTACTTATTTAAGCTACTCATGTACTGGTTGTGTGTTTGGAGACTACAGGGTTGATATTGGTGAGTTTGAGAAAAATGATTTGTATTGAACGGTGACCTTGAAGGGTTTCTTCTCCTGACTTATTTTTCCATAGAGTTCAATAGGAAAATTTGTCAGGAGAAACAACCCGTAAAGTGATCCATCCATATCTACTGCATATTTGGCAGCAGAATGATGGTTTCAGGCTCGTTTAATACCTCAGACCTTTGATGACTTACAGCCATTTCGCCAACCATGTATTCCATAGTGTTCCAGCATAATTTACAGCTAAATCTAGTCCCCCCCCCCCCCCAATTCCCATAGAGATCCATTCAAATGCAGAGAAGTTATAGTATCGCTTGTAAAGTACCAGAAAATAAGACATCAAGAGTCTTTTGATATTGTTGGGTCACAGACATCAGGAAGTCATGGCATGCAAAGGATATGCGACCAAATATTAAAAATGATTACTTTATTCTACATTATGTTCAACTGTCCAATATTTTTGATGCCTGATAATGGGGGGGGGGGGGGGGACTATGTACAAAAGGTTCTATAATTTCTAAACGGTTCCTCCAATATGGATGAAAATACCGTCAAATTAAAGCTGCCAGTCTGCACTTCAACCTTTGTGTCAATGAATTATGGTGCTAACTGCATGTGGGACAAGACCTATGAAGCCTATGCAATTCCAGTGAATTTGGTAATCATTAATTCACCCTGTCACCGTGTTACTATTTTGACACCGGTGTCACTTCCCTCAAAAACAGTGGTTCCCAAGCATGTGCACGCTGGTTTTCGTTCCGACCACAATTTCAACCCCAGATATATAACATAATAAGTTCCTAACTTTTCTTAATGGGCCTATTTTACGTCGCTATGGTAACAGCTTCTGCTCCAGCAGTGTATGACAACTTCAGTTTGTATCAAGGGCAGCTAAGATCACACAACTGACATAACCACAGAACTGTACTTTAACTTAAGTTAGCTCATGGAGTTCACATCTTCCTTAATAAAATTACCAAAAGTGGACATGAACGATGTTCACCGGCTTAACGGACATTCACAGTAAAAACCAAGGGGTCGAAAGTAAAGAAGGGATACAAGCCCTTTCATGAGCAGTTCATCTTCGACTACCAAGGCAAGTGACTGTAACGTTAACGTTAATCTACAGTACCAGTCAAAAGTTTGGACACACCTATTCATAGAAAGTTTTTTTCCGTTATTTTTACTGTTTTCCACATTTTGGAATAGTAAAGACATCAAAACTACACAAATTAAATTATGCAAAAACCAAAAAAGGGTTAAACAAATAAAAAAAGTCTTATATTTTAGATTCTTCAAAGTAGCCACCCTTTGCTTTAACGGCTTTGCACATTCTTGCCATTCTCTCAAACAACTTCTGTGGTAAACAGGTATTCCACAGGTAAAAAGGTGATGCCATCATGACTGTATAAAAGGATATCAAAAGACTCCTGATATCTTATTTCCATGTACTCTTAGAAGCGATACTATAACCTCTGCATTTGAATGGATCTCTATGGGAATTGGGGGGTGGGACTAGATTTAGCTTTAAATTACACTGGAACAGTGTGGAACACATGGTTGGCTAAATGGCTCTAAGTCATCAAGGGTCTGACGTATCAAACAAGCCTTAAACCATCACTCTGCTGCCGGATATGCAGTAGATATGGATGGATCACTTGAAAGGTTGTTTCTCCTGACAAATTTTCCTATTGAACTCTATGGAAAAATAAGTCAGGAGAAGAAACCCTTCAAGTTATCCATGTTATCCATATGTTAATTAATTTAGCTAAGATAATAATAAAATTTATATATGACTTTTCATACAAAACGTGTAGCACAATGTGCTAATATACTACTAACAAAGTGTTTCCCAGAAATATATGCTATGCTCATTCATTGAACATAACTTAGTCAAATGTAAGCTTGTAGCTAACGTTATGTATCGTCGTGTAGGCCTATGTCTAGCTAGCTATATCTTTCAGTGCAGCAAGTAGCTCTGTCCTCTCTTTTCAAGCGTTGTTCAATCCACCCACATGAAGTTAAACTTTATCACAGGTAGATGTGTCATCTAAAAAACTGGCAACTCAGAAGGAACAACCTCAGAACCTGAACTGGAGGAAATGGATGAGGAAATGGATGAAAATGGAAATGAGGTCCAGTTTCAATAATGGACAACTGTTGACTGAGCAGAATTGGTAGCACGGGACTTGCCCATGTGTGGTTTTCTGACTTTATTGTTAGAGAAGTTGGATGCCCTCACTGCCCATTCAAAATTGCAAAAGCTCATTATGTGAAGCAATGCAAGAAAGATCTAAAGGAGGGGGAGATTATTGTTTGATTTTGAAGAGAACTATAAGTTTGTGATACAATATGAGGTACAAAATTATCAATCGAACCAACATTCATGTAGGCTATTCTTCACCCAATTATACTGTACAAAATAAATGTAGGGAATATTCAATTAAATCTATACACGGGGTACCAAAAATGTAGTGACCACGTACGAGTCTGATAGCAGTGAGCAAGATGATCAGTAACATGATCTCTCAATCATCAGAGTCCGTACGCGGGGCACCAAAAATGTAGGGGACATACCTCTATTTATACACGGGGCGTCACTTATGTACTGCGATACGCCACTACCATCCTTATACAACTGGTGGCATGGTTTTTGTATTATAAATCAGTTTCATAAAATTTATATATTATTCTCAAAAGAGAATATACTAACTAAAAATGGGTAACTTGAATTAATAATTAAATTAATTACCAATAAAATTACACATTAATAATTGTCTTAACAAAATCACAATATTATATACTCAGTTGACACCAAATCAATACAAATTATTCAGCTAAGAGGTGAAGGCATTTGGGGTAAATCCTGCGATTAGCAGTGGCTGACTCAATTCAACACAAGAGCAACATCAATACAGAAAATCTTGGAAAATGTACTAAAGTTTATTGAACACAGAGTACCAAAAATGGCAAAGCATGATTCACTACTATGATGTACAACAAACTATGTGCGTGTGTGTGTGTGCTGGCATGCGTGTTGGGCGCACGTGGAGGGTTTTCTTGTTCTCCTACGTGTGGGGGGTTGCGCTACTTGGCGTGTGCGTGCCTCAGACGTGTTCAGAGAGAACAAAGAAACTAAAATGGAGGGAGGTTGAAACTCCGCATAAACCGTACCAAACACATAAGGGACAACCATAGGGTTTTCGGTGCGTATGCTTCGAGATCAGCATGCAGTGTTATGACCAGTTAGTGTTTAAGATAGATCACATGCAAGATATTTTGTGTGTGTGTATTGTGTGTGATGTATAATAAAACTAACGCAGCGTGGTGGATGGCTTGGAGCCATCCAAAAGAAAATTGGATGGCTCCAAGTCCTGACCTTAACCCCAAACTTTTATAAAAACATTCAATAGCACAGTTACATACACTGCCTGGCCAAAAAAAAAAGTCGCCGTTGCACCCGTCATGCATAGTTCCCACTGTACAAGCCTCTGGAGGCAGTGTTATGATCTGGGGTTGCTTCAATTGGTCAGATCTAGGCTCAGCAACGTTATGCAGCAATAAAATTAAGTCAGCTGAGTACCTGAATGTACTGAATGACCAGGTTATCCCATCAATGGGCATATCCCAGGACGACAATGCCAAGATTCATCAGGCTCAAATTGTTAAAGAGTGGTTCACGGAGCATGAGGAATCATTTTCACACATGAATTGGCCACCAGAGTCCTGACCTTAACCCCACTGAAAGTCTTTAGGATGTGCTGGAGAAGACTTTACGGAGTGGTTCGACTCTCACATCGTCAATACAAGATCTCGGCCAAAAATTAATGCAACTCTGGACGAAATAAATGTTGTGACGTTGCATAAGGTTGTTGAAACAATGCCACGACGAATGCGCGCCGTAATCAAAGCTAAAGGCTGTCCAACGAAATATTAGAGTGTGCGGCTTTTTTTTTGGCCAGTGTACATCCAGTCACAAACATGTTGCGGTTGCTAACTGATATGCTATGCCCAGTGTTACAGCCTTACTTGAGTCGAGTCCTTTGAATTGTTTCTTTCGTCTTTGGGGTTGCAAGTTTGCAGGGTTGCAATAGATACGGGATCCGGTCGCCCCATCCTGGGTCCCTTGAACTGGTTCCTCCGTCTGATTGCGAAGTTCCAAGGAGCAGTTCATAGGGTGAATTAATAAGGGAACCGGTCGCCTCATTTCTTCCAAAATACGCACCGTGATCTGTGTGCAGGCCTCATGCCTCTTGGGGACTCACAGGAGATGCTCTGCTACAGGATCAGTCTTGACCACTGCTAGGCTACTCGCTTTGCCTCCTGGTGTCTCCTCTCCGGTTCTCCGCGGCTAAAAGCCGGGTGTAAATGAGCCTGCCTCGCTCAGTTGGGTCGGTGTCACGGACGGCTGATGCATCCTGTGTGGAGCATCCTGTGTGATGCATCCTGTGTGGAGCGAGGGCTCTTCACCGGGCGTGCAGGCCGCACGCGGAGGGGAGACGAGCCAACGCAGGTCCGGCGAGTCGAGTGAACAACAACAACTAACCACGAAAGATGAGCCAATGTTTGCTGTTTTATAACCTTATTGTCAGCTGTGATATCGGCCGGAAAGTATTGCATTACAGTGCGGAAATCACAACTGGGACAACGTCCTACGTCTCTTGCAATGTGGAGGAGGGGTTTCCTGTGGACTGTATGGAATTGTCGTTCTATTGACCCTATACTCACTCAACTGTCCTTGCTGAGGCTGTAGATAACAAATACCTGAATGTAAGTTAGTCATGAATCCAAGTTACCTAGCTAGGTCATTCTCTGTGCCCAAGACAGAAGACACATGCTATGTACCAATTACTAACATCGTTTGCACTATCAAACCACCAATCACAAAGTAGGGATGTAAATTTCATGGATGACCTGAAGAAACAAAAGAAAATGAAAACATGAAGTGACAAATAATATTTGTGTTGCTATGAATTTTCTTGTTTTATTGAGAATAGACAAACAAATAGTTTGAACTACTATTCTTTCCCCCATGCAGGGTTCTCCCCAAAGAATGTAACAGAGGTGCTGCTCCACTCTGTTCCCTCACATGCGCCACTGCATAACCTGTGCCTGTTTCACCTGTATCTTGTTGACGTTCCACTTACACAGATGCTTCTGCAAAGCCGGGGAACTGCAACAGGCGTTGTTAGAGCCACTGTTTCATTTTAATAAATGAAAAGCTATTTTATATTTTGCATTTAATTTCTTTCTGCTGAACCCAAAATATACCAGACCGTTAAGTCAAAACGAACGTAACAAAGATTTTTGCGTACACTCCCCCTGTTTACCCATTAAGCTCACTCTGTATTTTTCACATATTTCTATAATATTTCTATATATATTCTATATAAGTCAATTTATAAATTAAGTCAAAAGCCTTGAAGTGAGAAACTTATCTTACACCTTCAAATATAGCACTGGACTAATAGTAGTCCTTTTTTTTAATCATCTACCCCCCCCAGCAGCACTCTGAAAAAAAACTTGGGAGAACCCTGCCATGTATACATCATTTGAAGGTGTTTTTAAAAAAAAATCAATACGGAGTGCTTTTTCAACTAGCAGTAACAAGACCATCTAGTGGCCAGAATGTGGTATTATCATGAGATTATCAATTTACAGAGACTCATTAGTCTGGAAAGGCTGAATTAATGATTACCACATTCATTGTAATTGTAATTGCGCTACAAAGGATGAAGGAACAATATTTCAAGCGACAACTTCATAAGTCTTGTCCCACATAGACAGCTGACATTCTATACTGTCCAAAGGGTGGGATCTGTGTGGGGTTTAGGGGGTCTGTGGGTCGATTTATTTAGATTCCCTATGTCTGAAATGTTATCAAGATTAAGTTTGGCCAAAATCGGATTTTGGGAACTATATTTACTGAATATTATGTGAATCAAATTAAATTAAAATGTTCAATTCGTTTGCCATCAATTATCTTAAATTTCACAGATATTAAACAATTTTTCTACAAAATAATTAATAAATAAGGGAGTCCTTGGTCTTTGTGGACTCTTCTCTTCTCTTCAGCTCAACCCAAAGCTTTTCAATGGAGTTTAGCTCAGGGGACTGGGATGGCCATTGCAAAAGCTTGATTCTGTGCTCAGTTAAGACAACCATTTTTGGTGTACTTTGGAATATTTTGGATGATTGTCCTAATGGAAGTTCCAATGATGACCCAATCTTTGCCTCCTGGCAGAGGAAGGAGTAAATTCACCTGGTACATGATGGAGTCCATGACACCATGTATCCTAACAAGGTTCCCAGGGCCTTTGGAAGAAAAACAGCCCCACGACATCGCATATCCACCACCAAACTTCACAGTGGGGATTAGGTTATTTTCTCCATGATCATCCCGATGCCAAACCCACTTGTGGCAAAGAAGCTCTATTTTTGTCTCATCTAACCATAGAACCTGGTCCCAATCAAAGTTCCACTGATGTTTAGCAAAGTGCAGGTACTTAAATTTGTGGTTTGATGCCAATAGAGACTTTCTTCTGGCAAGTCTTCCAAATAGCTTATTGGCATGGAGGTGGTGTCTGATTGTATTTTTGGAGACTTGGCGACACAAGATGCAACCAACCTCTGGAGTTCTCCAACTGTGATTTCTTTGGCTCTCGAAGCATCTTCTTTACTGTGCATGGAGGCAAAATACATTTGCGTCCTCTGTCAGGCAAGTTAATCACAGATCCAGTTGTTTTAAACTTCTTAAATGATTGCCTTAATAGTGAAGATGGGTATTTATCAATAGTGTTTAGCTATTCAATTATAGCTACTGCCTGATTTATGAAAGTCAACAACCTTTTGTCTCATTTCAACCTTTTTTGTGTGTTCTCCTTCCACATGTTGATGGATGACTAAGGGAGCTTGGTATTTGTGTTGGCAAGCGTGTCACCTCATATTTATACCCCAGTGAAACAGGAAGTGATGGTTGACCACGTAGAGTTTGTATTCTGAGATAAAGTGGCTATATGTTTATATCAGATTTTGTTAAAAATTGCAACACACCTTTCTGAGAAAAAGATTTTCAAATCTTTTAATTAAACTAATGGTTAGATTTTTCTCATATTTTGAGTGTAAGACCAAGCCGATAAACAACAATGACATTTGTTCATGACCTTTTCTGCTCATCTTTACCAAGGGTGCCAACAATTCTGGATGCAATACAGGGTGGCATGTCAAAGTCAAAGCTTTTGAAAGATTTTTTGAAATATTGAATTAAGCATCTAAATTTTAAATTACACAAAATGTATAACCAAATGTAAATTATACCACGAGGCAACATTATTATTATTATTGTACTCATGTGCAAAAATGGATAGGCATTGTTGTTGAAATACAATGAGAATGTTAAATATCCATAGGATGTGTTTATTTGCAGAGCATGAACTATAGTTTGTTTATGCCGCTTGTCAGGAACCTGAAGTATTTCTAACTGTAATAAGGCAAATATGTTCACATTGCCCCATAAATTCCATTAATTTATGTTTTGATGCAACTTTTCACAGGTATAAGTGATCAACTAGGAGTAGAAACAAATTGACGTTACTGCAATGACAATAGAATAGAATAAATTTTATGTTATTTATGTTTTTTTATGAAACATACTGAATTATAAAATGAAATGTTATGTACATGTATACAATCAGATGAATGGTAGCGCAAGAGTCCACGGTTTCTAGAGCCAGCACTTGTGAATTTGACAAGATGGTCACAGTGACAGTTGCTAACTTCAATCCAAACAGTACAATCCAGAAGGTATGCCCCGTTCCACCTGATGATTTAAAAACTTTAAGGTTCAAAATAAAGTACATAACATAAGTTACATTATGGGACTTACTGTTATTATAACTTTGTTGCACAACCTAACAATACATTTGCTGGATTTTTTGCTGATGTGAGCATTTTGCTTAGTCTTACTTTATTTTTAATAAAGCCAATCTACACACATTGTAAACAATTTGCAAACAGATATGTAATATAAACAGATATGTCATAAATTCGGTGACAACTCCTGTTTTGTGTCGATTACCGGGAAACGTTTAACAGACTACCTTATTGTAATTTCAGATCATTTGCTATCTAGCTAACAGGCTAAACCAACACCATTAACATTTGCTAACTAGCTAGTAAGCTACTGCACAGTAAGCAGTCGTAGCAGCAAGCAGCAAAATCGTTTTACTCTTACCTGATTGCAGGAATTTAAAAAAAGAATAAATGCTATTCCCTCCTAGGTTCCAATCTGCTGAATATGGCTGGGATTTAATGATTGATAAATATCGTGAATAAAGACCTAACTGAAGCAGCGTTCACTCTCGCAGATCTCTACCAGGTACTTCCATGCCTGTTTACCAGACTGCATTGTGGGACATAGACGTAATTTACCGCACGTATTTCACGTCGGCGTTCGTCCAGTTTATTTGGGTAAGGGACGGGAAGAGGAAATACACGCCATTTTGGCTCACTACTGGCGCCAATGCATGTAGAGAGTCGAAATAAAATTTGAGCCAAAATGGAGTGAAAAGGAGGCAGTTTCACAACATAGGGTTAATTCCAATCGCTTATTTTCAGCCCTTGCATCCTTTCCTCGCGTCCTCCGTTGGATGGAGCTATTGCTGCATTCACGTCATATGGGAATTATGGTTTGAACGACTTGCATGCTCGTAACAACTTGGAAGCGTTCACGCAGCTGCATTCGCGTATGGTATGACCACGCTGCGTGTGTTGACCGTATTCACAGAACCGTGGTTACACCTAACTATTCGTTCTATAGGTCAACACGCCAATGACACCATGAGTCAACAGTATACCAAATAAAGGGATGTGAGGGAAGTAGTGGGGTAACACCACAAGACACAACCGAGGTACAAAATATATTCACTTTATTAGATGCTTGTTCTTCGGAAAAAGCAATCTAAAGCGCAAATGCGACTGGTGATAAAAACACCATAAAATATGTGACAGGTGCTGGTACAATTGTCCACAAGTAGCACAGGGACATTTTTCTGTTTTTATAGTTTATGAAAGTACAGATCCTGAGCTTTCAATTGATGTCTCATACACTGCAATAGTTAGATATGCTTTTTTAAATATTGGTACACCTTAAAACACTTTACTGAGAAGTTTTGCAAAGATTCTCACCTCAGGCTAGCAAACTTGTGGGTGTGAACAGTAGCTGGCTAACCCCACCCCCAACCACTCCCCCACTAGAGGAGGAGCTAAGGCAGATACAGCCTCCATCCACAATAGTTCCAACCACAATTGCAATCCCAGTCTTTTTTCTTAATTAGGTACTTTGGTCAGAGGCATTTACCCTCTTAAGCCACATTACGTCAGAAATAGCTATGCATGCCATGTAGAATAAAAGTACCATGTTCACATTGTGCTATATTACAAACAATTACAAAAAGAGGCACCAAAACTGATCAACTGATCAAAATGAAGAATCATATGGAAGCCGTCGGGTATAAAACACAACGACATTTCGGAAACAACTGCAAGTCTGAAAACACAATGGCTGTGTCCGAATCAGCACTCTTCCACACTGTTGAGTAGCCTTGGTGAGTAGATAGAGCGAGAAAGTCGTAGAGTACGCGAAAATCTTTCAAATTGCAGTATACTTGAAACACCCGGATGACACACTTACTTCCTGGGTTTTGAGTACATTTGGGAGCACACTTCTCAAGAAGTACACAAACATTTTTGTCACATAAATATGACGTGAAACTTCGTTTTTTAAAAATGAGGCGCAGCTTCGCTGACGTTTTCCTTCAAATACAACAAAAACAACATGTGACATGGCAGCGCAAGAGTGGGGCGCAGGGTTGCCAGATCTTGTAAGACTTTCAAGCCAAATGGCGACTCAAAACTAGCCCAAATTATAGGCTATTTCTAATCGAAACCAACATATTTTAAATAGAAATCATCATGTTTTTACTTTTTAAAATAAGTGCGTGCTTTGCAACTTTTCATTTTTACCTGTGACTGCACTTTGAAAGTATCCCAATTTAGCTGTAAAACCGCGGACATGGAAACAGTGCGTGCTTTGCAACTTTTCATTTTTA
Organism: Synaphobranchus kaupii; assembly: GCA_029718625.1. Lineage (NCBI taxonomy): Eukaryota > Metazoa > Chordata > Actinopteri > Anguilliformes > Synaphobranchidae > Synaphobranchus > Synaphobranchus kaupii. The sequence goes on from CM056378.1 coordinate 75,454,548, forward strand.
CCTGTGACTGCACTTTGAAAGTATCCCAATTTAGCTGTAAAACCGTGGACATGGAAACAGTGCGTGCTTTGCAACTTTTCATTTTTACCTGTGACTGCACTTTGAAAGTATCCCAATTTAGCTGTAAAACACTAGTGGGACGTCTTATGACCTGCTTACGACACTTCCACAGTGCTATTGGAAAATAGTATGACAGATATTTTTCGAGGACTGCTAAACAGTGCACATTAAACAGCACACTTCTGCCAGTGCACTGTACGCAGGAGACAGGGCGCAGTAGATAGAAAATACTTCCATCTTTATAACAGGATAGGCTACGTCCACAAAAGTGCTTGTTTGGCGTAGCCTAATGCCCATGTGCTGTGAGTCTCTTTAAACATTGGACTTCAAGGGGGCCCAATACCAAACTGGGTGGTCTGCACACTTGCAATTGCATTTCCTAAATTCACCACTTAAGCGCTGTACAAATTGTAAATAGTTTGGTAAATCCGTTACTTTGTTTTACGTTGTGTTTTGTTCAATGACTTGCATTGTACGTGTTTTTCTGCAATAAAAAAATAAGAAAAATCTGTTAATTCGTGTGTATATATGTGCCCAAGCGCGTGTAGCTACAGGGAAGGAGGATGAGCAAGTCCTGGGATGCAATTCATTGGAATCAGCATGGAAAAAACATGTTGTCATAATAAATTGGGTTCATAAGAAAATATTGTTTACATAATTTTTAACATTGTTAGTTATTGTTATTGTTTAACACTGACATTTTCCAGTAGCGTCACAGATGTATTCGTGCGCTGATGCTGAAGTTACCTATGACGTTTCGGTTCCGAATCAGCGGTATGTTCGATTGCTACTATTATTCAACAATGAAGTGCGTTGTACTTAAATGTAACTACATACTGGAGATTACTCATTCGTTGTTGTTGGTTGGTAAGAAAACAATCGCTATATCAAAACTTTTCAAGCTTGCAAAAACTGGACTACTTTTACTACTTTAATTACATTCTTCTTCAGACTTTGAAAGGACATCCATTTAACATTCTTGATTTTCTTGGAGGAACACAGGTAAGCTTAAACAGTTCACTCAGTTGCGGCAGTGACTCCCACCTGGGATTCAAAACATTTTGGGCTTAAAAAACAGTTTGACAGAATCCCCTATTAAGATATTATTAATTTCAGTCTCAGAAATAAATTAAAAAGTATAGTAGGCTACACAGGCTAATAGAGCAGTGTCATCGAGAAACCAATACAGTAGTAATTATGTAGCTTACATGATAATAACAATTAAAAATGTCTGGGATTCAACTATTTTTATACGAATGATTTGTAATAGAATAATCTTATAGTAACAGATGGCTGGCAAGCTGTAAGATAACAGTAGGAAATGCTGTTTTGAGTACATTTGTGTACATTTCATGACAGATTATGTGGCCTTGACAATTGATTGTTGTTTTTTATGTGTGGTACCAGTTTTTCCTGGACAGTTTCAATAACAGTGTGTTTGTCCCGTAAGTCATCTAAATCATCATGTCAGTGGTTTCTTCTAAGCTTAGTGATACATAGGCCTACCTGACTTGAATTAATCAAATGTAATTGTGATAACCCTTTCTTTGAATATTCAATCATAAGTTGGCTAAAGTAATTCCTTCATAAACATTACATAAACATAATATATGATGTTTTCATTGACTATAGGTGTATAGGAGTGTGTCACTTGGTATGTCATTCCAATGTCACTTGCTGTATCAGTGGTGATATAGCATAGCCTGCCTATTTGTGGTTATTGAAAACCTTTTATGCATGTTTATGTTGTGTGTTTGAAGAAGGTATTCTGCTTATACAGGAACAGTAAGAAACTTTAAAGAAGTTTAAACAGTATTTCTATGCCCGTACTTATGACATGTTTTTACTCAACTGTTCCAATGAATAGCATCCAATGAGCAAGCTGAGGGATGCATTTTGTTGGACACTGGTTACAAACATGTTGCCATAATTGCATGGTTCATAAAAAAGTATTGTTTAAACTATGTTTTCACATGGTTTGTTATTGTTTCTGTTCAATTTAGACATTTTCCAGCAGCATCACAGTCAACATGCTTTTGTCATCGACTGCTGATAGGCATAATGCTGTCAGGATAATCCATACGTAGTCACAAAGCACAACCTGCCTATTTGTGGTTATTGAGAGCCATTTAAGAATGTTGCTGTTGTCCTGATGTAGTTTTTTATGTACTGCTTATGAAGAAGTTATATGGCTCTAAGGAACATTCAGAGAAAGGATTATTCTTTGTTATTAGTCTTGTGAACTCAATATGTTGATATTACCTTACTTTCTAGCATAACATGTTCCTTAAACATTAGTAGATTGGTCTATTGTATGACAATAGGTAATTTTTGTTCTAAGTAGATATTTCTGCAGATCAAAAGGAGTGTATAGGTACCTGTTGGGTTGATGAGATTATCCGTTTGGAAATCGTGCAGTAAATTTACCAGGGTAGGATGGTTTGTTTCTATTAATGTCAGCAACTATAAGTAATTAAACATCGATCTGATGCTGGCTGAAAGGAGCTGGGACAGGAGGGAGGAGGACCCTGAGAAAGCCAGGACGCAGGACCTGTATGGGAAAATGCGCAGTATCCTCAATAAGCTGACCCCTGAGGTGTTCCCGCTCCTAGTGAAACAGGTAACTGAATTTAAAATCAACACGGAGGAGCACCTGAAGGGAGTCCAGCCATCATCCATGAGAAGGCCATCGCTGAGGGGAAATTCAACACCATTTACGCCCAGCTGTGCCACTGTCTCAGGGAGGTGAGTGTCCTAGTCTGTCCCTTCTCACAGCTTGAGAAATTACTTTCTAGTCATCATGATACAAATATGGGATTTAGATGTACATCTAAACTTGTGTAATGAAGAATAACGAGCCACATGCAGTCTGTTCCTTTCTGTGTCTATCTGTGGATAGCTGTCCTCTAAACTCTCCACACTGCCACCTTCGCATGCTTCAAAGAAGGGAATTTTACATTGAATTTTAGAGGATTAGATCCAAACAGAGGAGGGTGGCCTTCTTGCTAAAACACTTTTCTTTCCCTTAGATAAACGTGCCATCCAAGGAAAGCCCAGGAGTTGCCATAAACTTCCGCTTGGTGCTGCTGAAACTCTGCCAGGTGGAGTTTCAGAAGCTGGGTGAAGGGACATTGGCGAATAGTGTCAATGGCCCCCGCCAGCGGTCCATTGGCAACATCAGATTCATCGGAGAACTCTTCAAGTAAGAGATGTTGAAGGTGACAGTCATACACAGCTGCATCAGCAAGCTCCTCTACAACAAAAGTGAGGGTGCACTTGAATGCCTGTGCTGCCTACTCTCTGCTGTTGGCCAGAAACTGGACTCTGACAAGGTATTGCACTATATGGCCACACTGTTGTTTATTCAGATACACTTAAATCCCCCAAGACACAAAGATGTACCCACAATCACACTAACTTCCCACTGCTCCCTGTTTCTACAGCACCTCATGGATGAGTACTTTTTCAATGTCATGCATATCATCAAGGAGGGAAGGACATCATCCCGGATACAATTCCTTTTACAGGATGTACTTGAACTAAGAACGGTACTGTCAAAGTATTTGTGCATCTTCCTCCTTTTTCTCTAAACCAATCTATTTCTCCACCACTTGGCACTCCCAGTCCATAAATTCAGTCTTTCCCATCAACAGAAAAATGAGGTCAAAGAAAGATTTTAAAGAAAAATGATGTCCTTCTTTGTCTCTGCATCCCTGGCTAGTGTTTGTCTAACATAGCAAAAAGGATCCTTTATATTGTTTGCATTGTCTCTTCCAGAACAATTCGTTCTGTAGGAGAGCTGAGCCGGGACCAAAGACCATCAGACAGGTTCGTAGGCAGGCTGAGATGGAGAGGCAGTGGGAAAGGAGCCTCGTGCAGGAATTTCACTCAAAGACGGACAACTGGCGCCATAGGGGCAAGGATCTCTGGGTCCATGAAGAGCCACACCCAGCCTGGCGCCGCAGCTGCCTCCTGAAGGAGGAGCTAAGAGAAGGTGTGGAAGCCGGAGGTGAAGAGGCTGACTGAAGGGGGACTAGACAGGAGAGAGGAGGACCCTGAGGCAGCCAGGACCCAGGAGCTGTACAAAAACATGCGCAGTGTCCTGGATAAGCTCGACCCGAGATCTTCCGCCACCTGATGGAAGAGGTAAACGAGTTCCCCATCAACACAGAAGAGCGGCTCAGGGGCATCGCAGTTCTCATCTTTGAGAAGGCCATCTCTGAGGAAGCATTCTGTTTATTCCACAAGTCTGCGATTCAAAACATCAACTTCAAAAACAGTGGAAGGAGAAACTAAAGAGCCAATTGTAGTCTATTTCTTTGTGTGTGTCTATCTGTGCACATGCACTTTCATGTACCTTCTCCACACTGCCACCGAGGCATGCTTAAAGCAGGGTCTTCTTGAATGAAGTTTAGATGAGGATTGTACTTCTAAGGAGAGGATTGTTGCTTCATAAGACACTTTTTTCTCCCTCAGATAAATGCCCCAAGCACTAACAACCCACGAGATTCTTTGAATTTCCATTTGGTGCTTCTGAATGTCTGCCGTTCGGAATTTAACAAGCTGCATGATGACGATAAGGTACTTGGGATTGTGGGGTGGGGTGATGCTTCTACATTTCTTTTCTGGTATGATTGTGGAACTAACTTGTATAGCCACATAACACCTCTAGTGTTCATCTATAGCAATTTTTTCTTTCTGGTCGATATTGTCTGAAGAAATCTGTAAAAAAGTTGTCACAAGGTAACCTGAAAGATAGTCTAACCTTTCCACTAGATCAAATGTCAAGGCTTGACCTGTGCTGTACATATGTGGCATCTCCCTCCTCATCTGCCTTGGTCCTCCTCACCCTACGTCCAGATGGAAGAAGGGCAGCACCAGCGATCAATCGGAAACATGAGGTTCATCGGGAACTGTTCAAACTGAGGATGGTGAAGGAGACTGTGATGCACAACTGCATCAACAAGCTGCTCATCACGCAGAGTGACATGGCACTCGAGAGCCTGTGCTGCTTGTTGTCCATTATTGGCAACATCCTGGACTTTGATGAGGTATTGCACAGTGACATCATACCACTTGTGTAAAACACACACTCATACATGCATGCACACACACTAACTACTCCGACTGCTTGCCATTTCAGCAACACCTTATGGGGGAATATGTCCATCAGATGGAGGAGATCCTTAACAGGAGGAAGGTCTCATCGCAAGTCTCCTTCCTACTGCAGGACATAGTGGACCTGAGAAAGGTATCACTCCTATTTGACTAACCACAAATGCTACCCTCCCTCCCATACTGTCCCTCCTCCTCCTTGTCACAAACTTGCTACTATTTAGAAACTACTCAACTTGACCTCCTTTACACTCAATCTCCAACCCACCCTCTTTAACTTCATTGCTCTTCCTCTCAGTCTTTATTGTAACAGCTAAAATCTATCTTGTATGCTCCTCACTGTTCCAGAATTATTGGTTCCCTATAAAATCTGAACAGGGGTACAGGCCAATCTGTCAACTCAGCATGGAGGCTAAAATGGAGAACATGCAGGAGATGATCGAGAAACAGCAGCAGCTTGTGCCCAGTTCTGATTGCAATCGTCCTGGGAGACCTTGCCCTATGGCAAAGCATTCAGCTGCAGGATGAAGGACAATACACCGCCATCTCACCTGCTAATAATGACCTCGAACCCTGCCACCGCATCTTCATGCAGTCAAGCACTGATCAGGTTAGTTGCCTACTAACAAATGTGTATAAATGCAGAGTGATTCTGGACAGTGATGCCTTTCTGATCTTTTGGTGTAGAAGATATATTCCTTTTGTGTTAGTTCTACTGTAGTCCAAAGTTTATCATATAGCGTAGGAGTTCATTAGAAAGTTGTTAACCAGAAGATCTTCTCCTCCAGATTGACACATTGGACTCCAACATCCAGAAGGCACCTGGAGGGGTCATCGCATGGGACAAGGTGGGGTCACACCTTCTCTAACTTTCACATGCTCATTCACACTCACTATCACTCATAATATCACCTACAAACACACACATGATTTATCTCTTGTATATCACCTTCATTTAAGCTTGACGTCTCTCACACATAGATAACCGTCTTCATCCATGCAACATGTTCTAGACACAGTATTTTCACACAAGTTCTCCACATATGCTCTCTCCCATGCACCCTATCTTACCCAAAAACCATGACTGCCTTGTGTCTCCCCTCATTCTACAGAGTTGGGATGTCTCTCCTCCAGCACCCTCAACCTCCTACCCGCCCTGCTGCTGTCCTCACCTTTCACCTGCAGCCTTAACATGCTGTTTGACAGGTCAGCACCCAAAATTATCTGTTTGTGTTTTTGTTTATCAAACTGATGAAGCCAACTGGTCTCCTTATTTCTGCACATACTATACTAACTAACCAGCAGGACCAACTGGATCCAGGACAGTGCAGAGGTGTTCAACCAGGTCAACCTGGCTGAGAGTCTGGGCTGCAGCAGTGACTACTCCAAGCTGGAGGTACTGGGACCTGAGACACATGCCCTACTGACCCTGCCGGCTTTGCCTACCCCAGCCAACCTGCTGGGGCCGTGAATACTTTGTCCAATCCTGATCCAGCCGTGCTCGCCACGACTGCGGATGAGCTGGAGAGGGTGGCTAAACCTACTGAGATGAAGGTAAAACTTGGCTTCAGCTGGGCAATAGCATAGCCATACTGTGGCCACATGAGAAGACAATGAACCTTGCCTGTTTGTGCTAGTATTACTATGCGTACATACAATGCTGTTCCTTGTCTGGCCCACAGAGGTTACTGCTGTTTCTATAGGACACTAACTGCACACTGCAGCTCCATCAAGAGCAAGGTCCATCAAGAGAAACCCTGCTGGCCAAGAGAATGAGGTCATCGTTATTCACCGGCTGGTAAAATTAGCCCCCCTGCAGCCATGGCAATTTAGGCAGCTGCAGGAGATCTTACATATGGCAAGAAGCAGTCATCTTGGACCATGTGTTAAAGGCAATCAACCGGTTACCCAGCGGAGGATGCATTCACATGGACCCGCTCTTCAGGTGAGTCCTCTCCTTGCAGGCCCAAACATGAGAATGATTGCTGGAGAATAGCCCCAATATTAAAACTAAAATTGAAGGCATTGTCCATCGAAGTAAAGAATTAACAAATGACCATGACTTCTGACCTCTGACCCCTCTGCTGCTGTGCACTGGCAGGGAAGTGTCCATGCTCCCAGTCCATCTGGACAGGACTGGTGTCCAGAAGTTGGATATCATATTCATATCAGAGAAGCAAATGGTTAGTACTGAGAGCTTGCAAATACTGTGCTTTATGGCTCTGACCGTAAAGACATACTTCTGATCTGAGGATGTGCTTGACTGTTACCCTGTGTGACACTGCATGACTGGGTTTTTGTCTATACAGAGCTTTTCTGTATTTGTGTAACAATGTGTGTCTTACAGTCTGTGTATAACAGTCCATGTGCACTAATCATAGAGTAACAGTGTTTACCTGTATGTGTGTGTGTCTCCCAAGAAACACGGGATCATCTGGCTAAAGAGAGAAGAAGAAGAACACTAGACACACTCATTACCTGAGGAGGGGGTTGGCAGTACATTTGTGACTGAAAAGGTGAGCGGACACAATGGAGTGAGAGGAAGGGAGAGTATGTGACAGTGGGAAGTGGGAGGAACAGAGAGTGGGGGACAGAGAGGGAGGAGAATTACAATATAATAGCAAATTTGAGTTCATGGCTCCACACGAAGAAATGTCAAAAGTAACCTGTGCCAGGCTGACAGAATTAATGAAAATGCAGTCTGGGAAAAAATGTAAAGGAGATGGTGGGAGGAGTTATCTCCTTAGGCGGTTGGATGGGAATCGTCCTGACTGGTGGTCTTGTGCACCTTCTCCAGAAAATATTGAGCTTAACATGGCCAACAATGGAGGCACATGAGGATCAAAGTAAGCTTCAGCGGTCATCCAGTGCCAGAGTGCAGACAGCAGCAGTATCGTCAACTGAAGGAAGATTCAGCGAGATTAAGCCTCAATATAACCAGAAGAAGAAGTCAATGAAAAGTAGAGTAGGATCATTTATAAAATACCTTATTTTACCCATCTTTATTTTTCTTTTCACCTGTTTTCTTATGCTGGCAGTGGCAATAGACTGTTACTGTGATTAGAGAAGAAATGCTATCCCACACAATCAGCTTTATGTTGCCTCTGATAGCAAAAAAAGCTTCTTAGCAGGTCTGTCCATTGCGTTGCCTGGTGCTGAATCATGCTGTAGCATTTTTCTGGTTTCTTTACAGTGCCTTTCTTTAGTGCAGCCATGTCCTCATGGAAACCTTGCTCTAGAAAAAAGGGCACAAAAGCCACTTCCTCCTGTGCCCTGAACGGCTTTCAATTTTCTCACTTTTGCTTTAAACTGATTCATGATATTTTCCAACATGTGCGGTTGCTTGCTGTGGTGCATTTTGTACTTGGATATGCTTTAGTACCTTCTTTCATTCCTGGCAAAGCTGAAGTACTTTCTTAACCTTCTAAGATCCATACCGGCACTCTCTCAAGTTTGTCCCACCCGGACGAGGGTTTATGTTTTCTTGTTGGATTCTTCTCTGTTCACCACTGTCTTTTCTAACCTCAGGCCTTGGTCTCTGCAAACATAGCTGTTGTCTTGGTAAGATCCAGCTCTCTGCATTTTTGCACATTAGCTGATACTGGGCCCATTGTGGTGTGGGAATACCTAATGGTTAGAACTCTTGTTAGACTGCTTTTCATCTCAGGACCGCGTGTTCAGTAAGGTATGCCTGAATCCACACTTAAACATATAAACATTATAGTTAGCTAGAGTCCGATCCACTTTCATGTAGTCCTATGACTACTTCTCTTGCTTTTGCTCTTCAGATGGCATTTCTTGCTCCATTAAAACTTTGACTTAGGAATTCTAAGCTTATAGCTCAGCTTCCAATTCTAGCTGTTCTCTCCTTGCCCTCAGTTGGGCCTCTTCCATATAAAGAGCATGTTTCTTCTCTAAAGCCACGGCCTTGGCTTTCAGAGCAGCCCACTGCTTCTGCCTTCATACCAGCAGTGGATGTAGTTGAACTGCTGGTTACATTTGTACTCTTAGACACAACAGAGGTTTCTCCAAGGACGGAGCAGCTTCCAGATCCAAAGATTCAGCCTCCAAAGAAAATGCACAACACTTGCCTAAATGTAACTGGCCATCTTGTTTGACGAATCCAATCTTTAGTGAATGTTTAATTTTGGTAAGAGGTTAGAACGAACTAGATGGACAAAAGATATGGGGAACTTTTAGCAAACTTGTTCACATGTTTGGGCTTGTTGCCGACTATGACGGTTGTGGAAAGATTTGCCAGCCACCACTACATGAATAGGTGCCAGGCTTATTTTTTACCAGGGGGTACCCAAAATAAATTCAGACACAGGCAAGCCTCCAAACTGCACGACAACCACGACATGACCATACATGTCTGTCATTCCAAACAACAGAAGACCTCATCGCCAAGCAATAATGGATGCACAAACAAATATTTACCCATCAATGGTTACACAAACAAATATTTACCTATCCAGTAAAATATCCATTAAAAGAGATTTGTAAGGAGTACTTTGAAGATGGGAGTTTTGAGGAATTTTTTTCAGGGGGAATTAATTGAGGTCTCTGGCAACATTGAGACAGCTGAATCTCTCACTTATTCCAAAAAATTGTCTATCCACTAATATATATATACACTTATATGTACACCTAGCTTGTCAATTTTGTGAAATGTTCAGTGTGGTAATATTATTGAAGAAAGCATAACATGAATGTAGCCTACATCAGAGTTCATGTTAGCAATTGAAAGATGTAACTTATGGTTAGCTAACTGGCTAGCTATTTGTTTTCCATACTACCTACTTGTGTCCGTACGGCATAAATACTAATGCCACTACCGCCTGGGACCTACACAAAAAAAAGTTACGTGCTTTTCTTTCAGTTAATTAGCATTCATGCATGATAGTTACGAATAGCTTAATAACCGCTTACTAATTATCTTCTAAAATTCATCCATTTTTTATAGTCAGCAGTCACAGAATGCTTCTCTGGTACGTAACTATGGTGATGACACACTACAACCACAATGGAAATCACTTTCTGAAATCTCCTGTATCCCTGCTAGACATGCCTTCACCAATTTTAGGGACTAAACAGTTAGCATCATACAAGTTCAGCTCAGTTGCAGCGCAGAAAGAAATTCAAACATCGATTGTGGGCCCCATGAACGATTAATTGAATATTCTACTATTCTGACTCATCCCTAACGATTGTTAGTAAACAATCAGCACGCTCAAGATTCTACAGTTTTCAATACACAACCCAGCCAGTTTGCTTTCAATTAAGCCAACTGACATTAGAACATGCCTAAAACTACGGTGGCCGAGAAGTGTTGAACAAACTTAAATTTGATTATTAAAATAATAATCCCTGTTCTTTCATATGTTTGCTGTGACTTTTCCCTTCTGAAATGGGTAGATTTTGCATTAATAATGTAAGCCCTTTTATACTGGACTAGGCACTAATACTCCAAACTGTGTCATCACAAAAATATTGCATAACCTAGCTAGCCCTACTGTGGCTAGCTAGCTACACTCCTGTCAACAAAACACACACACACACACACTTAATTCACACAATATCACATAGCTAGCTAAATAAACCCGGTGTCTATGCAGAGTGGTAGCAAGCAAACCTTTCCACAACCATCCTGGTTATCATATATATATATATATATATATCATATATACATGGTGGTCATATATATATAATGACTAATTTACCAAACTTACTAGTTGGAGTACATAACTTAAAGACACGTTAAAGATTGGATTGCTCAAACAAGATGGCCAGTTATATTTGTGAAAGTGAATTTCCAGCTAATTCTTATTGACTGGACTTTGGGCTGTTGCAGCTGAAAAAAAATCCATCAGTGAGAGAATATAGTTTTGACTGTGAGCAGAAAAATTCCGTAAGCGAGCAACGCAAATTTGAGTGCAAGCAGGGCAAGCCTGAGTGCATGGACTGAGTTTTGAGTGCGAGAAGAGCAATTTGGTGGTGGTGACAGGCTTCTCTTGGCTAGTTGTGCATAAAGATTTGTTTTACTGTTTCTTCCATCTTCAGAGATTCATCTTCTGCATATTTACTTTTCTTCTTTTCCTTTAGCCTTGCCCTGCAGAATACTGGGATGCTTTTGTTCCCATGAATGACAGATTATGCATTTCAGAATGTTTGCTCATATGTCCTTTCTCTAGACAATCAAAAGAACAACTCTCATACATTAACTTCAACAAATTCAAATTTTTACGCCAATGTTTCTATTTATGTCATCACTCCATTGTGTGATCACCATCAAAAAACATGGATGCTTTTGGAAAAGTGCTTAACACTACTGTCCTTTAATTATTTCTTGACTTCAGTTTTGGCTCACAGCATCTTCAGTTACTGTCATTACCATGGCATGCTTTCAGAGCAGCCCACTCTGCTTCTACCTTCATACCAGCAGTGGATGCAATTGAACTGCTGGTTACACTTGTACTCTTGGACACAACAGATTTTGTCCTCTCAATGGCGCCCTCTAGTGGCTGTTCAGTTTCATGCGCTCCTGCACTGTCACGCAACTAAATTCAATATGATCAGTTCGTTCCTCTTCAGGCAACATGCTTTGCACAGACACTTGCAAACCTCTAAATTCTGCTTTGGCATAAAGCATCTGACAATGTAAACCTCAGACTTTTCGGTATTTTCCAATTAAATTTTTCTTTCGTACGTACACTGCTTCCCTCTATGGATGCCAATGAACAATGTATGATTTCTGATTATAATTTCACATCTATTTTTATCCATGCCTACATACCTGTACACTAGTAGTGGATATTATTATTTTTTTATTTATCATTTATTTATTTATTTATATTGGTATGATTTCTGTGTTATTGTACTGTATTTGTTTTTCATGTATGTATACTGAGGTGAGAACAAAGACAAATGTTCAGCCTTTGTTGACAATAAAGTTATTTTATATTCTGTTGTATTCTCTTATATTATGCATTAGGTCAGGGTATATTATTTTGTAAATACTGTAAATACTGTCATTGCTCAGTCATGCAATGATTTTTTGTTGTATATATGAAACTGTAAATTGGTTGTCCTGCTGTCAGGGAATATTATTTTGTAAATTTTGTAAATATTGTCAGTGTACAGTCATGCGATTCATTTTTGTTGTGTATATGAAACTGCAAACTGGTTGTCCTGCTGTCAGGGAATATTGTTTTGTAAATTTTGTAAATATTTTCAGTGTACAGTCATGCAATTCATTTTTGTTGTGTATATGAAACTGAAAACTGGTTGTGCTCCTGTCATTGTCTCTTGTTATATAGATAATTAATCTAATCTTGTAAATAAAGAAGAAACCCCAAAAAAAGAAAGGTTTATACAGTAGTATTTCCACTAACTGTCTTTTGTCCTATTAATAAATGTTTCAGTACTGACTTTCTATTTCCATATGAAAAAGGTACAGGTTTGTATAAACTCATGAGATGCAATCTTCTAAATACATTTTTCTAGTTTACCAGAACACATACACACTCAGGGCACTGACATTTACAATGGGACTGAATATAGTGAAGTGGCAATACCCAGAATGAGAGAAACAAGACAGGTATCCTGTCCAAAGGTTTTGTTATAACTCATGAACAGGCAGTCAGGGCTGGTAGGCAGGCAACATCACCAGTACCCTGCACTGATTGTTCTATGGTCTGGGAAACACTACAGAATATGTGCCTGCTCATTCCTTCCATATGACTTGCACCAAAGTCATATATTTGGTCTGATAATGTTATTTGTGCAGGTAGGTTCCCACAGGACACACATTGTTCAGAGTATATTTGTGAAGGATGCCGCAGGACTTCTTATATGTTATTTCTGAGGGGTGTCCTACAGGAGTCCGACACAAATTTCCATATGTTGTATTGCAGGAAAATTATGAAAATCATGTTGTTCTCCTGCAGGAATTATACAGTATTGTTCAGTGGGATTCCTTTTGCAAAGGATGGAAAAACATGCGTGAAGTATGGGAGAAAGAGAAAAATTTATGTGAATGACTGGTTAGGGCCATTATACTTAAATTACACCAGGCTCTTACAAAGCACACAGCAATGTACAAACACAAAAGACCTATCAATCACAACGTATTTGTTAGGTAATAATTTCACCTCTTAGAGTTGCATACATTAAAATTTAAATCCTATAAATTTTGCATAATTTCAGTTTTAATCAAAAACTTTTTATTTTAAAGAAATACAACTTACAAATGATATATTTTAACGGTTAAGAAACTGGCCTTGTAACCGAAAGGTTGCAGGTTCGATTCCCAGCTCAGACACTGCCGCTGTTACCTTGAGCAAGGTACCTAACCTGAATCGCTTCAGTATATATCCAGCTGTATAAATGGATAATATGTAAAAGAAATGCTAAAAAAAGTCGCTCTGGATAAGAGCCTCTGCTAAATGCCTGTAATGTAATGTAATATATTCTCATGAACCCCAACTCTAAAGGAATGGTCATTTGGTGTTAGCTTATTCTGTGTAATACTGTGAAGCGCCCTTGTAACAAAAAACTTTGACACATTCACACACACTATTGAGATTTCAGTGGTGTGTGTGAGAGGTACGCGCACACACATACGTGAAATGTCTCTCACACACACAACTGAAATGTCTCATGTCTCTCACACACACAACTGAAATGTCTCGTGTCCCTCACACACACAACTGAAATGTCTCGTATCTCTCACACACACAACTGAAATGTCTCGTGTCTCTCACACACACAACTGAAATGTTTCAGTCTCTCACACACACTATTGAAAAATCAGTGTGTATGATTGCCTCGGCTATCGCATAGGTGATGATAATAGCGGAACTGTCAGTAAGGGAAGGCAAAATTTACTCTCGCTAGCTCAAGAAGGAACAGTTGCGATTCACCATGTATTTCTCTGCATTTTTATTATTTTATGAAGTTGTTGTGTTTGTGGAGGTGAAAGCCAACGAAGACCTCGTTCATTTCTTTAGTACACTGCGTTGCATCGAAGGCATTCAAAGGGAGACGCAAGACAACGTGGCTTTGGAGGGCCTGTATAGAGATCTCGATGACCATACCAGAACAATGAGTTCGTTGCTTGATGTGGTCAGTAGGTCTGCATCCGACGGACCGAGACAAGAAGAGTGCTCTGGTGCTTTAGATGCAATCTACAGGTGCTTTCGGTCCTTATTGCATCAGTATGATACTAGTATCAATGAACCTTCCCAACGTGCCCCGCTTCCCCCTACTAGGCTACTCAGAGTGGTTTTCCAGGGTGACCTCAATATGATATATCATATGAGCAAATAGATCAATGTCTGTCCCTTGGATTTAGTTGGCAGCGAATTGCGTCGTGCTTGGGGATATCCCGAATGAGTCTTTACAGACATAGACTCTGTCTTGGAATTCAACCAATTACATTATCCTCCATGTCTAACACTGAATAAAACTGACATGTCAGGAACATCTTTTTATTAAGATTGTGTCATTTTGTAGTTAAAACACTATGCATGTTTACTTGGCGTCAAATTTATAAATCACTTGTAGGCCTACTGAGTTTAGTAAGGTTAGCCTATACAGTTGCATCTGAACTTTATCTAATTAAGGTTAATTAAGGTTATTTTTAATGTCTACACATTAAAACTATGTAACATTTCACTTTTATAAGTCTCATATTACATTAATAGGTCATATAAATGCAGAAAATAACTAAACATGTTTTTACGTGATAATATATATGACAAACTTGATCTGTCTGAACACAAAAAATGGCAACAAAACACTAAAAAAGATACCAAAGATATTGACATTACGTATGTTTATACCCCAGTCCTATAGGCGGCGACATTAACCTTGAGGTTGGTAAACCGCTAACAAATCCTCAGAAGAAATTTCAATAGTGTGTGTGAGAGGCTGAGCTGCGCTCTCACACACACAACTGAAATTTCAATGGTGTGTGTGTTGAGGAGTAGGTAGTGGAGGAAGGGAGGATGCATTTTTCAACTATTGGGACGCACCCATGCACCCTCCCTTTCTCCACTACCACCTCCTCTACTCCGTGCCCCGGAAACGGATCTTTGTGTTTTAATCTCATGTCGCTGATTATATCTTAATTACATATTAATTAATATCTCAACGAGACATTCACTAATATGTAACCATCAACACGTAATTAAGATGTAATCAGCAACATTAGATTGAAAAACAAAGATCCGAATGGAGGAGAGGAGGTGGTAGTGGAGGAAGGGAGGGTGCATTTTCCGAATATTGGGACGCACCCGTAGCCTAATGCCCATGTGCTCTGAGTCTCTTTAAACATTGGGCTTCAAGGCGGCCCAATACCAAACTGGGTGGTCTGCACTTGCCATTGAATTTCCTAAATTCACCACTTAAGCAAGCGCGGTGCAAATAGTTTGGTAAATCCGTTAATTTGTTTTACGTTGTGTTTTTGTTCAATGACTTGCTTTGTACATGTTTTTCTGCAATAAAAACATAAGAAAAATCTGTTAATTTGTGTGTCTGTATGCGCCCAGGCGCGTGTACAGGGAAGGAAGATGAGCAAGTCCTATGATGCAATTCATTGGAATCAGCACGGAAGAAACATGTTGTCATAATAAATTGGGTTCATAAGAAAATATTGTTTACATAATTTTGAACATTGTTAGTTATTGTTATTGTTTAACACTGACATTTTCAAGCAGCGTCACAGATGTATTCGTGCGCTGATGCTGAATTTACCTATGACGTTTCGGTTCCGAATCAGCGGTATGTTCGATTGCTACTATTATTCAACAATGAAGTGCGTTGTACTTAAATGTAACTACATACTGGAAATTACTCATTCGTTGTTGTTGGTTGGTAAGAAAACAATCGCTATATCAAAACTTTTCAAGCTTGCGAAAACTGGACTACTTTCATTACATTCTTATTCAGACTTTGAAAGGACATCCATTTTGCATTCTTGATTTTCTTGGAGGAACACAGGTAGGCTAAGCTTAAACAGTTCACTCAGTTGCGGCAGTGACTCCCACCTGGGATTCAAAACATTTTGGGCTTAAAAAACAGTTTGTCAGAATCCCCTATTAAGATATTATTAATTTCAGTCTCAGAAATAAATTAAAAAGTATAGTAGGCTACACAGGCTAATAGAGCAGTGTCATCGAGAAACCAATACAGTAGTAATTATGTAGCCTACATGACAATAACAATTAAAGATGTCTGGGATTCAACCATTTTTATACGAATGATTTGTAATAGAATAATCTCATAGTACCAGATAGCTGGCAAGCTGTAAGATAACAGTAGGAAATGCTGTTTTGTGTACATTTCATGAAAGATCATGTGGCCTTGACAATTGATTGTTGTTTTTTATGTGTGGTACCAGTTTTTCCTGGACAGTTTCAATAACAGTGTGTTTGTCCCGTAAGTCATCTAAATCATTATGTCAGTGGTTTCTTCTAAGCTTAGTGATACATAGGCCTACCTGACTTGAATTAATCAAATGTAATCGTGATAACCCTTTCTTTGAATATTCATTCATAAGTTGGCTAAAGTAATTCCTTCATAAACACATAGACATTTATATATGATGTTTTCATTGACTAAGGTGTATAGGTGTGTGTCACTTGGTATGTCATTCCAATGTCACTTTCTGTATGAGTGGTGATATAGCATAGCCTGCCTATTTGTGGTTATTGAAAACCTTTTATGCGTGTTTATGTTGTGTGTTTGAAGCAGGTATTCTGCTTATACAGGAACAGTAAGTAAGTTTAAACAGTATTTCTATGCTCGTACTTATGACATGTTTTTACTCAACTATTCCAATGAATAGCATCCAATGAGCAAGCTGAGGGATGCATTTTGTTGGACACTGGTTACAAACACATTGCCATAATTGCATGGTTCATAAAAAAGTATTGTTTAAACTATGTTTTCACATGGTTTGTTATTGTTTCTGTTCAATTTAGACATTTTCCAGCAGCATCACAGTCGACATGCTTTTGTCATCGACTGCTGATAGGCATAAAGCTTTCTGGGTTTCCAAAATGGTTACAAATGTTATCGATACCCAAAATATACAGCATATAGGCATTACTATGTTAATCCTACTTTCCTATCTCTGATCTAAGCTTTCTATGACGGGAGGTCCCAGTCTGTCCCTTCTCACTGCTTGAGAAAATACTTCCTAGTCATCACGATACAAATGTGGGATTTAGATGTACATCTAAACTCGTGTAATGAAGAATAACAAGCCACATATATCGTATATCTGTGCATAGCTGTCCTCTAAACACTCCACATTATATTACATTACATTACATTACATTACATTACATTAATTTAGCAGACGCTTTTATCCAAAGCGACGTACAGTAAGTGCATACAGAGAGATCATCAAGATCACTACAGAACAGACAAGACAAAGCACATCCTTCCCATAATGTAGCAGCTATCCCTAGTAATGAACGTTGACTGTAGTTCACAGAAAGCTGTGGGTAAATCAGCAAAACTACACTTCTATTCTAAATACTATTATAAACTATAATAAACAGACAGGAAAAACACAGGGAACTAGTAAACACAGGGAACTGATATTCCAAGGTTAGAATATCAGTCAAGGTGGAGTCTGAAGAGGTGTGTCTTCAGGCCTCGACGGAATGCAGGTAGGGTTGGAGTAGAACGTAGGGGAATGGGAAGTTCATTCCACCACTGAGGAGCTAAGGTGGAAAAACTCCGCAGTCGGGACGAGCGAGAACCTTTGACACGGAGGGGGGGAAGTGCCAGTCGCCCTGCTGTAGAAGAGCGAAGTGGTCGAGCAGGAACATAGTTCTGGATTAAGTCCTGCAGGTAGGCGGGGCCTGTCCTATTGGCTGCAGTGTTGGCCAGGGTCAGAACTTTGAACCTGATCCTGGCTGCAACTGGCAGCCAGTGGAGTGACCTCAGCAGGGGAGTTACATGGGAAAATTTCGGGAGGTTGAACACAAGCCGGGCAGCTGCATTCTGGATCAGTTGAAGAGGCAGAATGGCGCAGGCTGGTAGGCTTGCGAGCAGGGAGTTGCAGTAGTCCAGGCGTGAGGTGACCATGGTCTGGACAAGAAGCTGGGTGGAGTAGACGGTCAGGTACGGTCGAATCCTCCTGATGTTGTACAGGAGGAACCTGCAGGACCGAGCCGTCGCTCTGATGTGCTCTTTGAAGTCCAGCCGGTCGTCCAGGACCACCCCCAGGTTCCTTGCAGAGCGGGAGGCAGCCACCACGGTCCCGTCAACGGTGATGGAGAGGTCATGTAGTGGGGAGGTCTTGTGTGGCATGAAGAGGAGCTCTGTCTTGTCAAGGTTGAGCTTCAGGTGATGGGTAGCCATCCACTCAGAGATGTCAGTCAGACAAGCAGATATCCTCTCCTTAACCTGTGGGGTAGAGGGAGGGAAAGAGAGGAAGAGTTGAGTATCATCAGCGTAGCTATGGTATGAGAAGCCATGTGAATGAATTACTGAGCTAAGAGACTTAGTATACAAAGAGAACAGCAGAGGACCCAGTACAGATCCCTGCGGGACTCCTGTAGACAGGGGATGGGGAGCAGAGACGGAACCCTTCCAGGAGACTTGGTAGGATCTATCAGTGAGATACGATACAAACCAAGAGAGGGCAGTTCCAGAAATGCCCATCTCAGCGAGTGTGGAGATCAGGAGTTTGTGGTTGACCGTGTCGAATGCCGCAGACAGGTCAAGGAGAATCAGAACAGAGGAGAGGAGGCTCTAGCAGTGGCGAGTGCCTCCGTCACAGCCAGGAGAGCAGTTTCAGTGGAATGGCCGGTTCTGAAGCCGGACTGATGCGAGTCAAGCAGGTTGTTCTGGTGGAACACTACCACCTTCGCATGCTTCAAAGAAGGGAATTTTACATTGGATTTTAGAGGATTATTTCCAACAGAGGAGGGTGGCCTTCTTGCTAAAAATACTTTTCTTTCCCTCAGATAAAAGTGCCATCCAAGCAAAGCCAAGGAGTTGCCATACACTTCCACTTGGTGCTGCTGAAACTCTGCCAGGTGGAGTTTCAGAAGCTGGGTGAAGGTACATTGACGAATAAGTGTCAATGGCCACCGCCAGCGGTCCATTGGCAACATCAGATTCATTGGAGAACTCTTCAAGTTAGAGATGTTGAAGGTGACAGCAAGCTCCTCAACAACAAAAGCGAAGATGCACTTGAATGCCTGTGCTGCCTACTCTCTACTGTTGGCCAGAAACTGGACTCTGACAAGGTATTGCACTATATGGCCACACTGTTGTTCATTCAGATACACTTAAATCGCCCCATCCCCCCATACACAAAGATGTACCCATAATCATACTGTAACTTCCCACTGCTGTCTGTTTCTACAGCACCTCGTAGATGAGTACTTTTTCAGTGTCACCCATATCATCAAGGAGGGAAGGACATCATCCCGGATACAATTCCTTTTACAGGATGTACTTGAACTAAGAATGGTACTGTCAAAGTATTTGTGCATCTTCTTCCTTTTTTTCTAAACCAATCTATTTGTCCACCACTTGGCACTCCCAGTCCATGAATTCAGTCTTTCCCATCAACAGAAAAATGAGGTCAAAGAAAAATTTTTTAAGAAAAATTATGTCCTTCTTTGTCTCTGCATCCCTGGCTAGTGTTTGTCTAACATAGCAAAAAGGATACTTTATATTGTTTGCATGGTCTCTTCCAGAATAATTGGTTCTGTAGGAGAGGTGAGCCGGGACCAAAGACCATCAGACAGGTTCGTAGGCAGGCTGAGATGGAGAGGCAGTGGGAAAGGAGCCTCGTGCAGGAATTTCATTCAAAGACGGACAACTGGCGCCATAGGGGCAAGGATCTCTGGGTCCATGAAGAGCCACACCCAGCCTGGCGCCGCAGCTGCCTCCTGACGGAGGAGCGTCCAAACTCAGAGAAGGTGAAGAGGCTGACTGAAGGGGGACTAGACAGGAGAGAGGAGGACACTGAGGCAGCCAGGACCCAGGAGCTGTACAAAAACATGCACAGTGTCCTGGATAAGCTCGCCCCCGAGATCTTCCGCCACCTGATGGAAGAGGTAAACGAGTTCCCCATCAACACAGAAGATCGTCTCCGGGGCATCGCAGCTCTCATCTTTGAGAAGGCCATCTCTGAGATTCGCAGCCACTTGTGCTAAGATTCACATTCACTGAAATTACTCTCTGTTTATTCGACAAGTCTGCGATTCAAAACATCAACTTCAAAAACAGTGGAAGGAGAAACTAAAGAGCTAATTGTAGTCTATTTCTTTGTGTGTGTCTATCTGTGCACATGCACCTTCATGTACCTTCTCCACTCTGCCACCTAGACATGCTTAAAGCAGGGTCTTCTTCATTGAAGTTTAGATGAGAATTGTACTTCTAAGGAGAGGATTGTTGCTTCATAAGACACTTTTTTCTCCCTCAGATAAATGCCCCAAGCACTAACAACCCACAAGATTCTTTGAATTTCCGTTTGGTGCTTCTGAACGTCTGCCGTTTGGAATTTAATAAGCTGCATGATGACGATAAGTTACTTGGGATTGTGGGGTGGGGTGATGCTACAACATTTCTTTTCTGGTATGATTATGGAACTAACTTGTATAGCCACATACCTCTAGTGTTCATCGATAGCAATTTTTTCTTTCTGGTCGATATTGTCTGAAGAAATCTGTAAAAACATTGTCACAAGGTAACCTGAAAGATGGTCTAACCTTTCCACTAGATCAAATGTCAAGGCTTGACCTGTGCTGTACATATCTGGCTTCTCCCTCCTCATCTGCCTTGGTCCTCCTCACCCTCTGTCCAGATGGAAGAAGGGCAGCACCAGTGATCAATTGGAAACATGAGGTTAATCGGGGAACTGTTCAAACTGAGGATGGTGAAGGTGACTGTGATGCACAACTGCATCAACAAGCTGCTCATCACGCAGAGTGACATGGCACTCGAGAGCCTGTGCTGCTTGTTGTCCATTATTGGCAACATCCTGGACTTTGATGAGGTATTGCACAGTGACGTCATACCACTCGTGTAAAACACACACTCATACATGCATGCACACACACTAACTATTCCAACTGCTTGCCATTTCAGCAACACCTTATGGGGGAATATGTCCATCAGATGGAGGAGATCCTTAACAGGAGGAAGGTCTCATCGCAAGTCTCCTTCCTACTGCAGGACATAGTGGACCTGAGAAAGGTATCACTCCTATTTGACTAACCACAAATGCTACCCTCCCTCCCATACTGTCCCTCCTCCTCCTTGTCACAAACTTGCTACTATTTAGAAACTACTCAACTTGACCTCCTTTACACTCAATCTCCAACCCACCCTCTTTAACTTCATTGCTCTTCCTCTCAGTCTTTATTGTAACAGCTAAAATCTATCTTGTATGCTCCTCACTGTTCCAGAATTATTGGTTCCCTATAAAATCTGAACAGGGGTACAGGCCAATCTGTCAACTCAGCATGGAGGCTAAAATGGAGAACATGCAGGAGATGATCGAGAAACAGCAGCAGCTTGTGCCCAGTTCTGATTGCAATCGTCCTGGGAGACCTTGCCCTATGGCAAAGCATTCAGCTGCAGGATGAAGGACAATACACCGCCATCTCACCTGCTAATAATGACCTCGAACCCTGCCACCGCATCTTCATGCAGTCAAGCACTGATCAGGTTAGTTGCCTACTAACAAATGTGTATAAATGCAGAGTGATTCTGGACAGTGATGCCTTTCTGATCTTTTGGTGTAGAAGATATATTCCTTTTGTGTTAGTTCTACTGTAGTCCAAAGTTTATCATATAGCGTAGGAGTTCATTAGAAAGTTGTTAACCAGAAGATCTTCTCCTCCAGATTGACACATTGGACTCCAACATCCAGAAGGCACCTGGAGGGGTCATCGCATGGGACAAGGTGGGGTCACACCTTCTCTAACTTTCACATGCTCATTCACACTCACTATCACTCATAATATCACCTACAAACACACACATGATTTATCTCTTGTATATCACCTTCATTTAAGCTTGACATCTCTCACACATACATAACCGTCTTCATCCATGCAACATGTTCTAGACACAGTATTTTCACACAAGTTCTCAACATATGCTCTCTCCCATGCACCCTATCTTACCCAAAAACCATGACTGCCTTGTGTCTCCCCTCATTCTACAGAGTTGGGATGTCTCTCCTCCAGCACCCTCAACCTCCTACCCGCCCTGCTGCTGTCCTCACCTTTCACCTGCAGCCTTAACATGCTGTTTGACAGGTCAGCACCCAAAATTATCTGTTTGTGTTTTTGTTTATCAAACTGATGAAGCCAACTGGTCTCCTTATTTCTGCACATACTATACTAACTAAGCAGCAGGACCAACTGGATCCAGAACAGTGCAGAGGTGTTCAACCAGGTCAACCTGGCTGAGAGTCTGGGCTGCAGCAGTGACTACTCCAAGCTGGAGGTACTGGGACCTGAGACACATGCCCTACTGACCCTGCCGGCTTTGCCTACCCCAGCCAACCTGCTGGGGCCGTGAATACTTTGTCCAATCCTGATCCAGCCGTGCTCGCCACGACTGCGGATGAGCTGGAGAGGGTGGCTAAACCTACTGAGATGAAGGTAAAACTTGGCTTCAGCTGGGCAATAGCATAGCCATACTGTGGCCACATGAGAAGACAATGAACCTTGCCTGTTTGTGCTAGTATTACTATGCGTACATACAATGCTGTTCCTTGTCTGGCCCACAGAGGTTACTGCTGTTTCTATAGGACACTAACTGCACACTGCAGCTCCATCAAGAGCAAGGTCCATCAAGAGCAACCCTGCTGGCCAAGAGAATGAGGTCATCGTTATTCACCGGCTGGTAAAATTAGCCCCCCTGCAGCCATGGCAATTTAGGCAGCTGCAGGAGATCTTACATATGGCAAGAAGCAGTCATCTTGGAACATGTGTTAAAGGCAATCAACCGGTTACCCAGCGGAGGATGCATTCACATGGACCCGCTCTTCAGGTGAGTCCTCTCCTTGCAGGCCCAAACATGAGAATGATTGCTGGAGAATAGCCCCAATATTAAAACTAAAATTGAATGCATTGTCCATCGAAGTAAAGAATTAACAAATGACCATGACTTCTGCCCTCTGACCCCTCTGCTGCTGTGCACTGGCAGGGAAGTGTCCATGCTCCCAGTCCATCTGGACAGGACTGGTGTCCAGAAGTTGGATATCATATTCATATCAGAGAAGCAAATGGTTAGTACTGAGAGCTTGCAAATACTGTGCTTTATGGCTCTGACCGTAAAGACATACTTCTGATCTGAGGATGTGCTTGACTGTTACCCTGTGTGACACTGCATGACTGGGTTTTTGTCTATACAGAGCTTTTCTGTATTTGTGTAACAATGTGTGTCTTACAGTCTGTGTATAACAGTCCATGTGCACTAATCATAGAGTAACAGTGTTTACCTGTATGTGTGTGTGTCTCCCAAGAAACACGGGATCATCTGGCTAAAGAGAGAAGAAGAAGAACACTAGACACACTCATTACCTGAGGAGGGGGTTGGCAGTACATTTGTGACTGAAAAGGTGAGCGGACACAATGGAGTGAGAGGAAGGGAGAGTATGTGACAGTGGGAAGTGGGAGGAACAGAGAGTGGGGGACAGAGAGGGAGGAGAATGACAATATAATAGCAAATTTGAGTTCATGGCTCCACACGAAGAAATGTCAAAAGTAACCTGTGCCAGGCTGACAGAATTAATGAAAATGCAGTCTGGGAAAAAATGTAAAGGAGATGGTGGGAGGAGTTATCTCCGTAGGCGGTTGGATGGGAATCGTCCTGACTGGTGGTCTTGTGCACCTTCTCCAGAAAATATTGAGCTTAACATGGCCAACAATGGAGGCACATGAGGATCAAAGTAAGCTTCAGCGGTCATCCAGTGCCAGAGTGCAGACAGCAGCAGTATCGTCAACTGAAGGAAGATTCAGCGAGATTAAGCCTCAATATAACCAGAAGAAGAAGAAGTCAATGAAAAGTAGAGTAGGATCATTTATAAAATACCTTATTTTACCCATCTTTATTTTTCTTTTCACCTGTTTTCTTATGCTGGCAGTGGCAATAGACTGTTACTGTGATTAGAGAAGAAATGCTATCCCACACAATCAGCTTTATGTTGCCTCTGATAGCAAAAAAAGCTTCTTAGCAGGTCTGTCCATTGCGTTGCCTGGTGCTGAATCATGCTGTAGTATTTTTCTGGTTTCTTTACAGTGCCTTTCTTTAGTGCAGCCATGTCCTCATGGAAACTTTGCTCTAGAAAAAAGGGCACAAAAGCCACTTCCTCCTGTGCCCTGAACGGCTTTCAATTTTCTCACTTTTGCTTTAAACTGATTCATGATATTTTCCAACATGTGAGGTTGCTTGCTGTGGTGCATTTTGTACTTGGATATGCTTTAGTACCTTCTTTCATTCCTGGCAAAGCTGAAGTACTTTCTTAACCTTCTAAGATCCATACCGGCACTCTCTCAAGTTTGTCCCACCCGGACGAGGGTTTATGTTTTCTTGTTGGATTCTTCTCTGTTCACCACTGTCTTTTCTAACCTCAGGCCTTGGCCTCTGCAAACATAGCTGTTGTCTTGGTAAGATCCAGCTCTCTGCATTTTTGCACATTAGCTGATACTGGGCCCATTGTGGTGTGGGAATACCTAATGGTTAGAACTCTTGTTAGACTGCTTTTCATCTCAGGACCGTGTGTTCAGTAAGGTATGCCTGAATCCACACTTAAACATATAAACATTATAGTTAGCTCCAGTCCGATCCACTTTCATGTAGTCATATGACTACTTCTCTTGCTTTTGCTCTTCAGATGGCATTTCTTGCTCCATTAAAACTTTGACTTAGGAATTCTAAGCTTATAGCTCAGCTTCCAATTCTAGCTGTTCTCTCCTTGCCCTCAGTTGGGCATCTTCCATATAAAGAGCATGTTTCTTCTCTAAAGCCACGGCCTTGGCTTTCAGAGCAGCCCACTGCTTCTGCCTTCATACCAGCAGTGGATGTTATTGAACTGCTGGTTACATTTGTACTCTTAGACACAACAGAGGTTTCTCCAAGGAAGGAGCAGCTTCCAGATCCAAAGATTCAGCCTCCAAAGAAAATGCACGACACTTGCCTAAATGTAACTGGCCATCTTGTTTGACAAATACAATCTTTACTGAATCTTTAATTTTTGTAAGAGGTTAGAACGAACTAGATAGACAAAAGATACGGGGAACTGTTTTCAAACTTGTTCAGATGCTTGGGATCCACAAAGACCGACCCTCAGCAATCTCGCTACCATTATGGTCACATATGTATGTGCATGATTCTTGGAAATTGTTGCCGACTATGACGGTTGTGGAAAGGTTTGCCAGCCACCACTACGTGCATAGGCGCCAGGCTTATTTTTTACCAGCGGGTACCCAAAATAAATTCAGACACAGATAAGCCTCCAAACTGCACGACAACCACGACATGACCATATATGTCTGTCATTCCAAACAACAGAAGACCTCATCGCCAAGCAATAATGGATACACAAACAAATATTTATCGATCAGTGGTTACACAAACAAATATTTACCCATCCAGCAAAATATCCATTAAAAGAAATTTGTATGGGAGTACATTGAAGATAGGAGTTTTGAGGATTTTTTTTTCAGGGGGAATTACACTGCCTGGCCAAAAAAAAAGTCACCGTTGCACCCGTCATGCATAGTGTCCACTGAACAAGCCTCTGGAGGCAGTGTTATGATCTGGGGTTGCTTCAATTGGTCAGGTCTAGGCTCAGCAACGTTATGCAGCAATAAAATTAAGTCAGCTGAGTATCTGAATGTACTGAATGTCCAGGTTATCCCATCAATGGGCATACTCCAGGATGACAATGTCAAGATTCATTGGGCTCAAATTGTGAGTGGTTCAGGGAGCATGAGGAATCATTTTCACATATGAATTGGCCGCCAGAGTCCTGACCTTAACCCCATTGAAAGTCTTTGGGATGTGCTGGAGAAGACTTTACGGAGTAGTTTGGCCAAAAATGAATGCAACTCTGGACGGAAATAAATGTTGTGACGTTGCATAAGGTTGTCGAAACAATGCCACGACGAATGCGCGCCGTAATCAAAGCTAAAGGCGGTCCAACTAAATATTAGAGTGTGTGACTTTTTTTTTGGCCAGGCAGTGTAATTGAGGCCTCTGGAAACATTGAGACAGAGCTGAAGCTCTCACTTATTCCAAAAATTGTCTATCCACGAATATATATACACTTATATGTACACCTAGCTTGTCAATTTTGTGAAATGTTCAGTGTGATAATATTATTGAAGAAATCATAACATGAATGTAGCCTACATCAGAGTTCATATTAGCAATTGAAAGATGTAACTTATGGTTAGCTAACTGGCTAGCTATTTGTTTTCCATACTACCTACTTGTGTCCGTACGGCATAAATACTAATGCCACTACTGCCTGGGACTTACACAAAAAAAAAGTTATGTGCTTTTACTTTCAGTTAATTAGCATTCATGCATGGTAGTTACAAATAGCTTAATAACCGCCTGCCAATTATCTTCTAAAATTCATCCATTTTTTATAGTCAGCAGTCACAGAATGCTTCTCTGGTACGTAACTATGGTGATGACACACTACAACGACAATGGAAATAACTTTCTGAAATCTCCTGTATCCCTGATAGACATGCCTTCACCAATTTTAAGCACTAAACAGTTAGCATCATACAAGTTCAGCTCGGTTGCAGCACAGAAAAAAATTCAAACATCGATTGTGGGCCCCATGAACGATTAATTGAATATTCTACTATTCTGACTCATCCCTAACGAATGCCTTAGTAAACAATCAACACGCTCAAGATTCTACAGTTTTCAATACACAACCCAGCCAGTTTGCTGAAATTAAGCAAAGTGACATTGGAACATGCCTAAAACAGAGTACAACAGCAAAGACATCCAGCCGGACTGCTGATCTGTACCCTATTAAAACCATAGACTACAGAAAAAATACAGAACAAATACAGACAAAGTGACGGGCCATGGGCCTTTGAAAAGCGTTTTGAAGCTGTGGAAGTGCTGCCATGTTCTTAAAAAATTGGAGCCAGACACTGCGCAGTAGGGAGCAGGAGGGCCTTTATATTGTCATTAAGACCGGGCCGGGTCCGGGTCATCGACAACGTCACGACCCATAAACGTGTGAGCTACGAAGTGTTACGGATTGGTCTACAACTGTCATGGTTTGTGACCTTTTTCCCTTGCGGTCGTGTTCCTCGGTCGCCACAAGTGGGCGCTGCTTCGTTGGTGGAGTTTTGGCTCCTTTCCTTCTTCTCGCGAAGAAGTTCTCATCAACGTTGCACAGCTAGACATGGTTGCCGGTGAGCTATTTAAGCCCATGTTCCTTTTGTTCTGGGCTTCGATATTAATTGTTAATTGTTGATTGTGATTGTTTGTTCTGTGGTGTATTTTCTGGTATTATTTGTGCTGTTTTGTGTGCGGTTTATTTTGCCCTTTTAGAGTTTTAATCGTATGATTGGATCTAGGTTTTAAGGAGACCGTTTTGCTCCGTTGTGCTTTTATTGGAGTTTTGCGGTACTTGCCTTGGTGCTTTGAGCTTGCAGGTTGAATTCCTGTTTGGTGTGCTCATTTCAGTCTCCGCTTTCTGGTCTGTCCTTTGTTTGTCGTTCTACCTAGATCCATTGCCTCTTACTAGTGATGGCGAAATGAGGCTTCCTGAAGCACTGAGGCTTTGCAGCAAAATAGATTCATTACTCGAAGCCTCATTCGACACAGTGTACACTAGTGACACCTGCTGGTAAAAATAATGTAGAGCAACGAAATCATTACAAATTCCACCTCAGGTTCAAAATAACGAAGTTGCTGTGCGCTAGCAACAAACAGCCCTTTAGCTCACTGATAACGCGTCGGATTTCAGAGCCATTGGTGTAAGAGAAAGAACAAGTTCGAAACCCCGCTCAGGCAATACACATTCTAGCGTACTTAATATTTATAACATTATTTGTAACTGTCATTAGGCTAGATTTGTTTTTTACTAAGATATATTATAAAATAATATATGTAATAATATTATATTAACTTTGAAAATGAAAAAAACAGGAAGATTGATATAAAGGGGGACAACATTTGCGTGGGGTTCTATTGAGCAGTAAAAGTGTTTCTGGTCTGGGACTGGGAGTGTTTCAGAACTGGGGACTGGGAGTGTTTCTGGAACTGGGGACTGGGAGTGCTTCTGTAACCAGGCAGTGAAAGGGAAGGTGCTTTTGTGACTGAGAAGGGGAAGTTTTTATAGATTTTTATTCAGAAATAATAGCTGTTTCACAGTGTTGGGGCTGAGACGGTTCCTCTTTTTTGGAAACAATTTCCCCTGCCTTTCTGGAACCTATGGCAAAATAACAATATGCAAATGTATTTTTATCAACATGTATGTCAGTATGATTATGATAAAGCAACCATAACTGTTATTAAAAAGTAAAATAAATAAATAAATAACCTCTGCTGGATTCTGGCTCATTGGCAGGTGCATTTTCATGCATGGCCCGATAATGCCTCAGCATGGACGAGGTATTATTGCTGTAAGCCAGCTCCTTCAGGCACAGCAAGCACTTTACCTTCAAAATGAAATAATATGCCATTTGAGAAGGAATGCAGATGATAATGATAATAAGAAAGAATAAGAATTAACAATCAAATCATAATAATATTACACAAATCGTAATAATCTGCTGTAGTTACGTTAAAATAACAACCAACGAACTACATGCACAGTCGATTGCTAGCCCAATGTTCGAATAGCGTTTCAGTGTGTTTTTATATCTACGACACTTAGGCCTGCCTTATTGGGAGATATCAGGTCAAAATATTCCCAAGCAGGAGAAGATTTTGGCTTCCGTGCAGGTTCCATTAGCCAACGGAACTGTACAAAAGCTGTACAAAAAAAAAAAAACCCCCTAAAAAAAATCCTCCAAAAACTTTCAATAGCAATAATAGCAATAATAGCAATAATAACTAAATCTCCGCAACAACCAACCAACGACAACAACCCTCGAAATAGGGGTGGGTATCACTCCTTTATATCTACAATTCAAAACCCCCAATCCCGCCCAAAGCGCAAAACAAACCGATCACGTGGTTCTACAGCACCCGAGGCCTCGTTTGTCATCGATCACGTGCTTCTCTGAAAGTGATACAAGCTTCGGTGCGAGGCTTCTCCAGAAACTGCCCTACGTACTCGACACACAGCTCGGAGCTTCGGTGTCATCCGTAACATCACTACCTCTTACTAAGAGACAGGGCGTTTGTATCATACTAACTTTAGGGTTTTAATTATTCTTTGAGGAAGGTCGGTTATTTTCGATTAAGTTTGCGTTGGTCTTTTGTTACAGCTGTTCCTGTTCGTCCTTTTCACCTGCGGGACGATTTTGTTCGGAACTGTAGTTCTGTTCGTTCTCCGGGTGTGTCCCTCCTTATATGGAGCTTGGACGATGCTATGGACCTGTTTTTGTTTGATCGCGCGTTTATGAAAGTAACCATGTAACCTCTGTTCCTCCGCCTCATTACATTTCCCGTTATTGAGATGCAGTGTGTGCTATTTTCTGTTAAGGTTGCATTGGTCTTTTGTTACAGCTGTCCTGTTCGCCCTTTTTACCTGCGGGACGATTTTGTTCGGAACTGTAGTTCTGTTCGTTCTCTGGGTGAGTCTCTCCTTATATGGAGCTTGGGTGATGCTATGGACATGTGTGTGCGCGGGATTGCGCGCTTTTGAAAATAGTCTTAGAACGTTAGCTCTGTTCTTTTCGCCTCATTACATTTCCCATTACTGAGAGGCTAGGGCGTGTGTTTTCAATTAAGCTTGCGTTAGTCATGTTTGATACTAAAGTTATGGGACGATGGTGCTCTGTCGGCTCACCTGTAAAATGTTTCTCTCTCCTGGGAGATCGGGCGTTTACCCCTTTGTTCTCTGCATTTGACTGCGAGCCTATTAAACTAGCCATGGAACGTTATCTCTGTTCCTTCGCCTCGTTACATTCCTCTTTATCAAGAGGCACGGCATTTATTTTCTATTTACCTTGTGTTAGTCTTTTAGCCGGTGATGTCCGGTGCTGCGGTCCTGTTCGTCCTTTTCACCTGCGGGACGTTTTTGTTTGGAACTGTAGTTCTGTTCGTTCTCTGGATGTGTCCCTCCTTATAATGGAGCTTGGACGATGCTATGGACATGTTTGCGTTTGACTGCGAGCCCTCGATAGTAGCCTTGGAACTTTAGATCCCCGTTCCTTTCGCCCCTTGGTATACTAATTCCTATTAGTTTTCAGTGTTTGTTGGTTGTGTGTGTTTTATAATAATAATAATAATAAATAATACATTCAATTTTTATAGCGCTTTTCTAGATACTCAAAGTGCTTTACAGTTTAAAATTACACACAGTAAAATCATTTAATAAGTAATTAATAAAATAAATAAAATAAAAAATAAAATAATTAAGACAGATAAAAAAGAAGGAGTATAATTTAAAATTTGAGTCATGGGATAGAGGGGAGGATGTTTAACAGGGGAAAGCCAGTTTGAAGAGGTGGGTCTTGAGAGCCTGTTTGAAGGATGGTAGGGTGGTTGCCAGACGGATGTGGATGGGGGGGGCGTTCCAGAGGGAGGGTGCAGCAACTGAAAAGGCCCTGTAGCCCCAGGTCCGGAGCTTGGTCCTGGGGATTGTCAGATTGTTCGTGTCAGCGGACCTGAGGCGACGGGAAGGAGTGTGACGGGGGAGGTCAGAGAGGTAGGGAGGGGCCAGGTTATTTAGGGCTTTGTAGGTGATGAGCAGTATTTTGTAGTCAATCCTGTGTTTAACCGGGAGCCAGTGGAGGTTGTGGAGGACAGGGGTGATGTGATCTCGGCGACGGGTGGAGGTGAGCAGACGGGCAGCGGAGTTCTGAACGTATTGGAGTTTATTGAGGATTTTGTTGGGTGAGCCATAGAGGATGCTGTTGCAGTAATCGAGTCTGGAGGTTATGAGGGCATGGATGAGGGTTTCAGCAGCGGAAAGGGACAGGGAGGGGCGGAGGCGGGCAATGTTCCGGAGGTGAAAGAAGGCAGTTTTGGTAATGTGGTTGACGTGCGGTAGGAATGAGAGGGTGGGGTCGAGGATGATGCCGAGGTTGCGGACATGGGTGGAGGGGGGTGACGATGGAACCATCAACGGTGAGAGAGAAGGTCTGGGCGGAGCGGATGAGGGAGTTTGGGCCGATGATGTGTATTTCCGATTTATTGCAGTTGAGTTGGAGAAAGTTCTGTTGCATCCATGTTTTTACATCAGCAAGGCAGGTGGTGAGGGTGGAGTGGGTGGTTGAGGTGATGGTCTTGGAGGAGAGGTAGAGTTGTGTGTCGTCTGCATAGCAATGGAAGCGGAGGCCATGGCGGCGGAGAATTTGACCCAGGGGAAGTATATACAGGATGAAGAGGGGGGGACCGAGCACTGATCCTTGGGGGACACTATGAGTGACTGGGGCGGTGGAGGATTGGCAGTGGTTTATGGAGATGTATTGGTATCTGTTGGAGAGGTAGGAGGTGAACCAGGAGAGGACAGTACCGGAAATGCCAAGGGAGTGAAGGCGTGAGAGGAGGATGGAATGGTTGATGGTGTCAAAGGCGGCGGTGAGGTCGAGGAGGATAAGGATGGTTAAAGAGCAGGAGTCAGCAGAGAGAAGGATGTCATTGGTGATTTTCAGTAGTGCAGTTTCTGTACTGTGATTGGTGCGGAAGCCGGATTGGAAGGGTTCGTAGAGGTTATTGTTGTCGAGGTGGGTTTTGAGTTGAGCGGCGACAGCTCGCTCAAGGACTTTAGACAGGAAGGGGAGGTTGGATATGGGCCGGTAGTTGTTGGGGATGTCAGGGTCGAGACCAGGTTTTTTTAGAATGGGGGTAACGGCAGCAAGCTTGAGGGAGGGGGGGATGAGACCAGTGGACAGGGAGGAGTTGATTATGTTGGTGATAAGTGGGGAGAGAGTGGGGAGGCAAGCCTTGACTAGGAAGGTGCGATGACTTCATACTGGTGACTATGGAGGAGAGATCGGATTCGGAGATTAGACTGAAGGATGAGAATGAATGGCTAGGGAGTAGGGGGGGATCAGGTTGAAGGCATGGGGGGGTGGTGGGGGAGGAGGCAGACAGCTGGCAGTGAATTGTATCGATTTTAGATTGAAAAAATGACAGGAAGGAATTGCATTTGCTGGTGGTGAAGGAGTTAGAGATGGTGTCCATGGGCTTGAGGAGTTTGTTAATGGTGGAGAAGAGAGTTTTGGGGTTGTTGGAGCCAGTTTGGATGATGAAGGAGTAGTGGGAGGAACGAGCGTTGTTGAGGGCATCTTTGTATTGTTGTTGGTGGAGTTTGTAAGCATCCAAGTGAACAGTGAGTCCGGTTTTATTGGCAAGTCTTTCAAGTTGGCGGCCCTTGGCTTTGAGTTGGCGGAGTTGATCGGTGTACCAGGGGGCGGAGTGAGTGAAGGAGACGGATTTGGTTTTTGTGGGGGCAATTTCATCAAGACAGGAGGAGAGTGCAGTATTGTAGTTATTAACTAGGTCAGTGACAGAGGCGTTTGGAGTGAGGGCAGGGTCGGAGATAGTGTCGGCCAAGATGGAAGAGAAGGAGGAGGGGTTTATGGAGTTGAGCTTACGGAATGTGATGGTGCGTTCCTGTTTGACAAGGGGGGTGGGAATGACAATGTCCAGGGTGATAGCCAGATGGTCGGAGATTGTGAGGTCAGTGCTGGTGAGGTTGCGGATGGTGATGCCGGAGGTGCAGACCAGATCCAGTGTGTGTCCTTTTCCGTGGGTGGGGAAATCAATGTGTTGGGTGATGTTGAAATAGTGTAAAATGTCCAATAGTTCTATTGTAGTTTTGCAGTCAGGAGAGTCGACATGGATATTGAAGTCACCAAGTAGAAGAATAGATGGAGATATGGCACAGAGCTGGGTTAGGAATTCGGATAGGTCAGAGGGAAATAAGGGGTTTGGTTTGGGGGGACGGTAGATGACAGCAGTGACAAGGGGTTTTGGACCAGACAGTTTAAAAGCAAGATGTTCGAAGGAGGGGGGGAGGGAATGGATATTGCGCTGGTTTTTATTGTTTGTCGGTGAAGTGTTGCTATGCCGCCACCGCGCCCATCCTGCCGTGGTTTGTCCATATATATGTATCCAGCGGGTGCAGTTTGGTTAAGAGAGAAATATTCAGATGGTTTATGCCAGGTTTCAGTTAAGCAGAGAAAGTCCAGTTTGTTGTCAGTGATGAATTCATTGAGAATGGGGCCTTTAGTGTTTAGGGATCGGGTGTTAAAAAGTGCAAATTTGAGATATGATTGTGTCTGGGTGGGCAGGTTTGCTTTGATCAGCGAATAGAGGGAGGCGGAGTGAACGTGGTGTTTGTTGTGATGACGTAATGAATCTGCGACAGTGCGAGCGGGTGACCAGATAGACGGGATGGAGTAATCAGATGAGTTGTAAACAAAGTGTCGGCGTGAACCTCTATGGATGTATCTGGGTCGGCGTAACAGTCCACGGTGTTTGATGGCGGAGATGCATAGAGGTGGATTGATAAGTGTGTTAAGTTTGGGAAGCTGTGCAGTGGAGTATTTTATCATTTTGAAGCGGGCGAACGCAGTTAGCACAGTGCTAACTGCCTAACGTTAGGACTGGGACGAGCTGAGGAGGCTGCTAGCTAGCTAGCTAGCAGCTAACTGGAAAGGTGGCGGTCCCAGCCGGAACCGCTCCAAGACAGCTGAAGGGCTGTCCGGGATGCAACTTTCTGTAGCAGTGGTGGTGCCGCCGGCCAGATGGAAGCACAACAGTGCAAGCTGTAAGGAGAGGGCCCAACAGCAGCGGCGGCAGCTGGCAGCAGTGAGACGGACTTTGCCTGAAACGGGAGCCCGGTGTAGCTAGCTGCTACATTAGCTGGTGTAGCAGGTATGTAACCACCGTAAAAAAAGTAGCGAACAGGTGGGGAAAGTGTTCAGGCAGAGCTTGATAAGGATCCAGAAATGCCCAGGTTTGAGGCTGGGGAACGAGCGTTGAGAGGGCTGCTATGCTGTGGTCCTGGCCAGGGCAGGCTAACCGCAGCTGGGACGAGCTGAGGAGGCTGCTAGCTAGCTAGCTAGCAGCTAACTGGAAAGGTGGTGGTCCCAGCCGGAACCGCTCCAAGACAGCTGAAGGGCTGTCCGGGATGATACTTTCTGTAGCAGTGGTGGTAGCAGTGGTGGTGCCGCCGGGCAGATGGAAGCACAACAGTGCAAGCTGTCAGGAGAGGGCCCAACAGCAGCGGCGGCAGCTGGCAGCAGTGAGACGGACTTTGCCTGGAACGGGAGCCCGGTGTAGCTAGCTGCTACATTAGCTGGTGTAGCAGGTATGTAACCACCGTAAAAAGTAGCGAACAGGTGGGGAAAGTGTTCAGGCAGAGCTTGATAAAAGCCAACAGTCCAGGCAGAACAAAAGTCCAACGTTAAAACAGCTAAAACTTTGTTAAAACTAGCTAAAACTTTGTTAAAACTATGTTAAAATTAAATTCAAATCTCAGATGGAGAAGCGGCGAACAAACACGCCAGCGTCCTCTCACATCCGATGAACATCCGGGAATGAGTTGAGTAATGTGACATTTATGTGTACCTTTTATGCTACTCGCCTGTTCTCATGCGTCTCGTTGCCGAGACAGGGCGTTTGTTGTTTCTGGCTCTTTCTTCTGTCACTTTGCTCGTAGAAGTATGGGAATCTTGTGCTCTGTTCCATTGGCCTTATTTGGTTTTCTTGTTGAAAGCTTGGCGTTTGCACTTCTACTCATTAGTGTGTGACAGTGAGCCGTTCTGTAGCTTTGGTACGTGTGTTCTTGTCTCGTCTCCTCCCTTAACTGCAGGGTTTCCTGCCTTAGTGGCCTTAGGGCTTAAAGTATCCCCTTGCTGCATTTGGCTCCTCCCACCTCACACGTCACGTCCCCATTACAACAACTTATTAAAAAATTCCCAATATTTGTCCAAACGATACAATAACTGAACAAATCAGCACATGCAGAGATATGAGATGAAGAAACAGTACCCAACTTGTGTAACTATGCAAGCAAGTGTGAGAAATAATTATGCAATTTGTATTTTCACCGCATTAGTACCATTGACTTACATTGGAACGGGTGGCTGAAAGACCTATACTGGAGCCAACCACACTGGTGCCAGAGAGCAATGCTCTCAACAAGACCAGGAAGTGAGCTTCAACAATGAAACACGGTCTTGGGCCCTTGATTATAACCAGCAACAATCTAAAGTATTCAACAAGCAAGCACATTTAACCAGATATAAATAGCCTATTAATACAGAGATTAAATAATATGATATTAACTGTTGAGGAGGAAAGTCTTTGTCCTTCAGACTGTGCGCTTGATAAACTCATCCTCTGCGGCATCCAAATGTATATTACTTGTGAGGTTCTTGTGACAGTTAATAGAGCAGAGTGGTTCAGTCTTCCTTTCCCCATTGTGGATCGTAGATACGTCTTAAGTCGCCATAGGCCTGAAAATGACCTTTCTGATGTGCAAGACATCACAGGTGCAGTCAGGGCGAGTTTCACCAGTTTTGATAATTGATAATTCTGATAACATGAATCTTTTGGGGGGGGGGGGGGGGTTCCCTGCTCCTCTGTCAGTGAAGGTTTGATTCTTCATGGTGTCCAAATCTCTGTAGCCTTTTTTCCAGCTTGAAAATCCGTCTTTCACGAATGCCATGTGAGAGTAATGGTCGTCTGGAATTATCTGGAATGTTTTTTGTTGTTTGTAATTTTCATTTTTCCACTGTAAATCCGAAGACATAACATGATATTTAGAAGAACCTGACTGATGTTTAGTTTAGGAAGAACTGAAACAGTCATTGAACATGAGCAGAGACTGATCTGGAGTGAACACTATTGTTTTAAATAAAACAAGTGTGTAACTAATCACATTCATAAAATTAAATAGTAAATAGTTTTCTGGTACTTTTAAACAAATTGGGAGAATATTTGAGGCAGAGTACAACAGCAAAAAACAGAAATATGTAATTTATTTAAAATAACCCCCGTTCTTTCATATGTTTGCTGTGACTTTTCCCTTCTGAAATGGGTAGACTTTGCATTAATAATGTAAGCCCTTTTATACTGGACTAGGCACTAATACTCCAAACTGTGTCATCACAAAAATATTGCATAACCTACCTAGCCAGCTACACTCCTGTCAACAAAACACGCACGCACGCACACACGCACGCACGCACACACACACACACACACACACACACAATAACACATAGCTAGCTAAATAAACCAGGTGTCTATGCACAGAGTGGTAGCAAGCAAACCTTTCCACAACTGTCATGGTTATCATATATATATATCATACATACATGGTGGTCATATATATATATTTTGCCTAAGAGACTAGTTCTAATTTACCAAACTTACTAATTGGAGTACATAACTTAAAGACATGTTAAAGATTGGATTGCTCAAACAAGATGGCCAGTTATATTTGGGAAAGTGAATTTCCAGCAAATTCTTATTGACTGGGCTTTGGGCTGTTGCAGCTGAAAACAAATCCATCAGTTAAAGGATATAGTTTTTGAGCAGAAAAATTCCGTAAGCGAGCAACGCAAATTTGAGTGCAAGCAGGGCAAGCCTGAGTGCATGGACTGAGTTTTGAGTGTGAGAAGAGCAATTTGGTGGTGGTGACAGGCTTCTCTTGGCTAGTTGTGCATAAAGATTTGTTTTACTGTTTCTTCCATCTTCAGAGATTCTTCTTCTGCATATTTACTTTTCTTCTTTTCCTTTAGCCTTGCCCTGCAGAATACTGGGATGCTTTTGTTCCCATGAATGACAGATTATTATATTTCAGAATGTTTGCTCATATGTCCTTTCTCTAGACAATCAAAAGACCAATTCTCATACATTAACTTCAACAAATTCAAATTTTTAGGCCAATGTTACTATTTCTGTCATAACTCCATTGTGTGATCACCATCAAAAAACATGGATGCTTTTGGAAAAGTGCTTAATACTACTGTCCTTTAATTATTTCTTGACTTCAGTTTTGGCTCACAGCATCTTCAGTTACTGTCATTACCATGGCATGCTTTCAGAGCAGCCCACTCTGCCTCTGCCTTCATACCAGCAGTGGATGCAATTGAACTGCTGGTTACACTTGTACTCTTGGACACAACAGTTTTTGTCCTCTCAATGGCACCCTCTAGTGGCTGTTCAGTTTCATGTGCTCCTGCGCTGTCATGCAACTAAATTTCAACTTAATTTTAAAAACCCCTAAAGCTTATTAATTTCAGCTCACAACCATTCAATATGATCAGTTCTTTCCTCTTCAGGCAACATGCTTTGCACAGACACTTGAAAACCTCTAAATTCTGCTTTGGCATAAAGCATCTGACAATGTAAACCTCAGATTTGTCATGCTGTCCTTAGTATCCCAATGTAAATTTCGGGATTTGCCAATTGAATTTTTCTTTCGTACGTACCTCCCTCTATGGATGCCAATGAACAATGTATGATTTTTGATTATAATTTCACATCTATTTTTATCCATGCCTACATACCTGTACCTGCCTACATACCTGTACACTAGTAGTGGATATTATTTTCTTTTTTTATTTATCATTTATTTATTTATTTTTGTATGATTTCTGTGTTATTGTACTGTATCTGTTTTCCATGTATGTATACTGAGGTGAGAACAAAGACAAATGTTCCGCCTTTGCTTGACAATAAAGTTATTTTATATTCTGTTGTATTCTCTTATATTATGCATTAGGTCAGGGTATATTATTGCTCAGTCATGCAATGATTTTTTGTTGTATATCTGAAACTGTAAACTGGTTGTCCTGCTGTCAGGGAATATTATTTTGTAAATTTTGTGAATATTTTCAGTGTGCAGTCGTGATTAATTTTTGTTGTGTATATGAAACTGAAAACTGGTTGTGCTCCTGTCATTGTCTCTTGTTATAAAGATCATTAATCTAATCTTGTAAATAATCATGAATTTTGTAAATAAAGAACAAACCCAAAAAAAGAAAGGTTTACACAGTATTATTTCCACTAACTGCCTTTTGTCCTATTAATAAATGTTTCAGTAGTGACTTTCTATTTCCATATGAAAAAGGCAACAGGTACAGGTTTGTATAAACTCATGGGATGCAATCTTCTAAATTAATTTTTCTAGTTTACCAGAACACATACACACTCAGGGCACTGACATTTACAATGGGACTGAATATAGTGAAGTGGAATTACCTAGAACGAGAGAAACAAGACAGGTATCCTGTCCAAAGGTTTTGTTATAACTCATGAACAGGCAGTCAGGGCTGGTAGGCAGGCAACATCACCAGTACCCTGCACTGATTGTTCTATGGTCTGGGAAACACTACAGAATATGTGCCTCATTCCTTCCATATGACTTGCACCAAAGTCATATATTTGATCTGATAATGTTATTTGTGCAGGTAGGTTCCCACAGGACACACATTGTTCAGAGTATATTTGTGAACGACGCCGCAGGACTTCTTATATGTTATTTCTGAGGGGTGTCCTACAGGAGTCTGACACAAATTTCCATATGTTGTATTGCAGGAAAATTATGAAAATCATGTTGTTCTCCTGCAGGAATCATACAGTATTGTTCAGTAGGATTATTTTTGCAAAGGATGGAAAAACATGTGTGAAGTATGGGAGAAAGAGAAAAATTTATGTGAATGACTGGTTAGGGCCATTATACTTAAATTACACCAGGCTCTTACAAAGCACACAGCAATGTACAAACACAAAAGACCTATCAATCTCAATGTATTTGTTAGGTAATAATTCCATCTCTTAGAGTTGCATACATTTAAATTTAAATCCTATAAATTTTGCATAATTTAAGTTTTAATCAAAAATGTTTTATTTTAAAGAAATACAACTTACAAATGATATATTCTCATGAAACCCAAATCTAATTTAACTCTACTCTCACAAATATATCAACACTGATAGTTCTCTCACTGATGTGGAAATGCATAATTTTCTTGACTCAAAGCCAACAGTAAAATCATGGAATGGTTCACAGACAGGCTATGACCCTGAAAAACAGTTTATTGCTGTTCCCTATGGCAGCTTGTTGTCTGATGTAAGCAGCTAGTCAGATAAAAGCAGGCAGCTTCATTAACCACTGAGCCACTTGCCAAAAGACTCTATTGGTCCTGGAGTGGAAATTCATCAGTTATTTACCTATAAAGACAGCACTAAAATAAAGGGCTATTTACAGATCGTAGGAAGCATTGCCACATATGAAACTGTTTATGAGCCTTACTTTATATTTAAATCCTTACATTATAGCTTAAAGCGGCTCAATATATCAGGTTGTATATTTCTAAAATTTATTTCCAAAGTTATTATAGGAAAGGAGGTGGTGAGTGAGAAATATTGGGATGCAGTTCGGGGCAGTGACTGAATACGATCCCTTAACCCCTTTGGGGGTGCATATTTGAGTCAACTTTGTCAAAAATATTTTGAATGGTCGACTTTTTCTCAGAAATGGGGGAAATTAAAAAAAATCCCAGGATGAAACCCTTATTCCAGGGTTTTCTTGAGGGGATTCAGGAGCACACTGTGGGTGCGTCCCAATAGTCGAAAAATGCACCCTCTAATGTTGCTGATTGCATCTTAATTACGCATTAATGGTTGCTTATTATTTAATGTCTTGATGCAAACCACAATGTCAGGGACTTTGTATAATGTTCATTTAAATACTTGAATTCGAAACGTTCTGGCAGTTTTGCATACTTCCGGGTAGGAGAGTGGTAGTGGGGGAATGGAGGAAAGGAGGTGGGAAGTGAAGAATATTGGGATGCACCCTCATCCACAGAACTGTGCACTCAGGGGGAGGGTCTCTGACTCATCCGACAATTTCGGGAAGTAAACCGGAAGTCACAACTAAAACAAGAACGGGACATATTACCAGAGTGTACAGCATGGTCTCTGCTATTACGAACTATTCTCTTTTTAGTTTTGTTAATTCTATATTAATTCATAATCTACACTTTGCAACCATCGTCATATGTAAACTGATTGATATTCTCAATAAAACAAACAAACAAATAAAATATTACAGACTACTTCCTCACTAGTTTGAAAAGGGTTTTGCAGGATTTCCTCTTCACTCCCCACCTCCTTTAAGCCACAGTATTAGCCCATCGTTTTAAATTTAATTGGAGCAATTAAGCAAAAGAGAAGCGCATGCCGTTCATAGCATATCACGTTGATTGACAAGTGCGTTTATGTGAAGGGGGTTCCGCAGGGGAGTCGAAAACAGCGCAAAATTACACCGGCTCCATAGTTAAATAAGCATACATTTTTCCGGAAACTGTACCATTAACTGAAGCTGAGCTTGTGACAGTTAGCAACTGACAGCATGACCTAATCAGTATTTACAATATGTCTGCATTATATTTAAGGCATCTTGTTATTCCGTTTTAGGCTACTGCTGGCCTGATTCCGCAGTGTAGTATAATGGTTAAGGAACTGGACTTGTAACCTGTGCAGGTTCGATTCCCAGGTAGGACACTGCCATGGTACCCTTGAGCAAGGTACTTAACCTGAATTGCTTCATTATATATCCAGCTGTATGAATGGATAAATGTAATAAGATGTAATAAGAAGTTGTGTAAGTTGCTCTGGATAAGAAGTTGTGTAAGTTGCTCTGGATAAGAAGTTGTGTAAGTTGCTCTGGATAAGAAGTTGTGTAAGTCGCTCTGGATAAGAGCATCTGCTAAATGCCTGTAATGTAATGTAATGTAATGTAATGTATGTCCACTGTACAGTAGTGGAGGTAACACTAAGCCACTTAAACGCAAACCACAACCTCAAAGACAGTCAAGTGCAAACTTATTTAACAGACGACATGTTTACTAACACAAACACTTAAGTTATGGTAGTAACTATCTATTCTCTAAACATATATGACAGTTCCACAAATTTTCTCAACGGGTTGCAAGTGTCCAAAATCAGACCCATGTTGAGATGGCAAAGGGGGTCTTCTCCTCCTGGTCTAGCGAGAACAGTGCTTAGGTGTTATTCAGCAGCAGTCAGTCCAGTCATGGGCTATCTACTGTTTTTCAACCAAGTTTAGGAAAAAATCTTTATTTCCCAAGTTACGCCTATGAGGGCCCCTTGGGAAAGAAAAGTTTGCACTGGCCATTCAGTGTACTGCAGCCTTTAAGTAGGAAGAATTTGGTCCCTCTTGTGTTGAAGTTTTACCAGCATTTGTTTAATCCGCCTGGGAATATGGTGTTGAGTTTTCGAATCCAATGTCTTTCTGTCCTACGTCTGTCCTCCTGTGTCCAGTTAATGTTTGAATGGAGGCCCAATATTTCTACTGCTTCAAGTCCATGGTGTAGGAAATGAGCCACTATGTGTGTGTCTGTTTTCCTATGATTTCTTATACGTATATGTGTTGTGCCAATCTGGTCTTGATTGTATTTCCTGTCTCTCCTACATATTTTATGTCACAGTGTTTGCTCTTTATGACATATATGAAGTTATATGTGTTCACTGTGAGTGTTTGTTTAATAAGGTATGTTGTGTTTGTAGTGTTGTTTTTCACTGTAGTGACCTGTTTGTAAAATATCGGGCCTTGTGTCGGTAAAATGTTGATTTCCGGTAGTTTACTACTTACCAGATGATTCTTAAGGTTTTTGTTTTTTTTGTAGACCGAAACAATTTTTCTATTCTTGAAGCAAGTCTGTGTTTTGCAGAATCCTGGCCAGGTTCCGTTTCATTTTTCTGTTCGCTATTTGGCTGAATGTCGAGTAGGTGGTGATAAGTAGAATTATTTTTCTAGTGTCCTGTTTTTTGTAGCCAAGAAGGTTTTCCGAATCTGTCTGAGGAACTGATCTGGAATACCCCCTTGGTTTTAATGCATGGAAGAGGGTTTTGGTAGCCTCCTCAAAGTCTGTAATCTGTGTGCAGATTCTGTTGAACCTTAGCAATTGGGATTTAATCAGGCCTTTGAATGTATGTTTCAGGTGGAGACTATCCTTGTGTAAGAGTGCATGTGTGTCTGTGTCTTTAAAGAAAACTTTAGTGTCTAATGTGTGTGTTTGGGGAAATGAGGGCCCCTTGTATGTGGTCGTGTCCAAAAAATCTATATGTTCATAGTGTGTGGTGTGTTTAATTGTGATAGATGTATGGTGCGTGTTGAGGATCTGAATGAAGTGTTTGAAATCTTCTGAGATGTGTCCATGTTCCCCAGATGTCATCTAAATACCTAAAATAATTAGTGGGAAGTTTGGGAAAGTCATTTTTGGTGAGGCTTATCTCCAGTAATTGCAGGAGGATTGTATCTGGTCGATTGTTGTCCGGGTACTTTTCCATCCATGTTTTTACCGCTGTTAATCCCGCTGCTGTGTTTATGTTGGTGTATAGACTATCTATGTCTATGGTGAACAGGATGGCTTCTTCCGGTATTTTGGCGTTTTTTATTTTGTTTATGAAATCATATCTGTCTTTGATGTAGCTTTTGTGTTTTGTGGACAGTGGGTTCAGAAACAAATCTAAGTATTCAGCTATCCTATAGGATTAACTGTTGCAGTCTGAAATAATAGGCCTCCCTGCTGGGACCTCATATGGTGTGCTCCAGGATTCTGGTGGCTTGTGTATTTTAGGGAGGAGGTAAAAAATCCTAGGTCTCTGGTTTTCCTCTCCCCTCAGGTAAAAACTTTGTTTTTTAGTGATATCTACTGTTTTTCAACCAAGGTTAATTGTAAGCTCAGATCAGTATTCAGGCAGTGTTGTGAAGGTCGTGGTGTTTGCTAGCATCAGGTTGCTCGAACTCCCTGATGCAGCTGGAGAGAGGGAATTTATCCTCCTGCATCTTTTAACCCCGCTGCTCTGCGACAGTCCTCGGCATCCCCAGTTACAGGCATCTTTTTATATACTGCGACGTCCACGTCTCCACGTAGGCTATCTCCTGAATATGGTTGCCAGGCAACAGCGTGTGTCTTCCCTCCAGCACAACTCCCAGGATCTCCGTACAGGACTGTGACGTCAGCATCTCCACCTGTAGGGGAGACAAAAACAAACACAGCAGCCCAAAGTCAAAACGAAACGCAAAGCAGGGGAAAGAGAAAACAGAGGAACATAACAGTCATCATAAAAAATCTTCATTACATTTTTATTTTAGTCTAGGACTAGGCTTAATCCATGGGAAACCAGCCCTGTGTATTTGATAAATAAATAAATAAATAAATAAAACTGTTTTATTTCTTTTATATCTATACTTTTATGGTGTGAAGCACTTTGTGTGCCATGCAAGCCATATATGCCATTTTTAGCAGATGTTCTTATCCAGAGTGACTTACATATGCTTAAATTCTTTACATACAAACCATTTGTACAGCTGGATATTTATTATAGCAATTCAGATTAAGTAGCCTACCTTGCTCACGGGTACAACGGCAGTGCCCCACCTGGGAATGACATTTCTTGGCTTAAAGTCCAGTTCCCTAACCTATATGCCACACTTCCACCCCATTTATATGACCATGTTTATATAAAAAAGGTTTTTGCATCCCCACACCTCTATCCTGACCAATTAAATCATTAGTGAATCTGTCCTACAGTGTTCCAAAAAAACTAAATTAATTTATGACCCACCATGAATTGTGCAGGTTGAGATTGACCAAAAACATACAGCAGGATTATTTAACCCCAGGTCTGTAGTTACCTGTTACCTGATACTGTTCCAGTGTAATTTACAGCTAAATCTAGTCCCACCCCCCAATTCCCATAGAGATCCATTCAAATTCAAAGACGTTATAGTATCGCTTGTAAGAGTACCAGAAAATAAGATATCAAGAGTCTTTTGATGTTGTTGAGTCACAGACATCAGGAAGTCATGGCATACAAAGGATATGCGACCAAATATAAAAAATGTAAAGGCACAGTCAACTT
Organism: Synaphobranchus kaupii; assembly: GCA_029718625.1. Classification (NCBI taxonomy): domain Eukaryota; kingdom Metazoa; phylum Chordata; class Actinopteri; order Anguilliformes; family Synaphobranchidae; genus Synaphobranchus; species Synaphobranchus kaupii. The sequence continues at coordinate 75,498,789 of CM056378.1, forward strand.
AGTGTATGTAAACTTCTGACCCACTCGAATTGTGATATATTGAATTAAAAGTTAAATAATCTGTCTGTAAACAATTGTTGGAAAAATGACTTGTGTCATGCACAAAGTAGATGTCCTAACTGACTTGCCAACACTATAGTTTGCTAACATGAAATCTGTGGAGTGGTTAAAAATGAGTTTTAAAGACTTCAACCTAAGTGTATGTAAACTGTACATGTTGCAGATTTTACTGTCCACGGTCTTCAGCATTATAAAGTGACTCAAAGAAGAGCACTGCTTCTGCATTTAAAAAAAATTTTTGAGCTGTTTTATATTCAAGGTCATGATATTACAGGTATTAGATCTCAAGTAAAATGTCTTCATATGTAAAAAGAAATCATGAAAATTAAGAGACCTGCTGTAATTCCACTTCAGATGCTAACTGAGAAATATCTAAGAAATATGGTAACTGTTTGTCCCATCTGGAATCATGAAACTGTGCTCAGCCTAATTTCATAAAGGATTTTAATCTGGAGCATACAGGGGATGACCTGAATAAATAACTTTGCTCTCAGTTGAATCCACTTGCATTGTATGTTGTCCTCAAAATGAAGTAACAAATGACATGGGATCTTACCCATGTATTATTTGTTGTTAAGCAACCTCCAAACTCAATGTTGGGCAAGAGAAAAATTTTACTTTGGTTGTTTTTTAGGTGAAAAGAACAAAAGCACATTATAGTTTGGTTGAAATTAAAGGGATAGTTCGGAATTTTGGACATAATGTCTCAATTACGACTTACCCATGATGGAGTTGATTGATGGAAACCATTTTCAGCTAATTCCATGCTGTCCCTTCTTTTGGACATACACATGTTGCTAATGCTAGCGCAACTCTATGGTAACCGTAGCATCCACTACCAAATGCACTTAAACACTCCACAGTGCACCCAAAGCAAATAAAATACGACAACAGTCTATCGGGGTTATTTTGAGTGTTTATACCATCATTTTTGAAGTCGAACTATCGTTGAATCCTTTACTTTGTGCTGACCTATATTCTCTGTGGAAGTACGGCGATACTTTACGTTACCTACGAATGTAGTGCCGGCACTGGTCGACTACAACAACAAAGAAGAGCAACAAGTTGCAATGGCCACGTTTGCTCCGCCGCTGTACTTCCACAGAGAATATAGGTCAACACAAAGTAAAGGATTCAACGATAGGTTGACTTCAAAAATGATGGTATAAACACTCAAAATAACACCGATAGACTGTCGTCGTATTTTATTTGCTTTGGGTGCACTGTGGAGTGTTTAAGTGCGTTTGGTAGTGGATGCTACCGGTTACCTTAGAGTTGCGCTAGCATTAGCAACGTGTGTATGTCCAAAAGAAGGGACAGCATGGAATTAGCTGAAAATGGTTTCCATCAATCAACTACATTATGGGTAAGTCGTAATTTAGACATTGGGCCCTATCTTGGCGATCTTGGCGCTTAGTCTAAGCGCATGGCGTAAAGTCCATTTTGGGCGTGTCCCAGTCCACTTTTGCTATTTTAACGGCGTGTTTTTTTGGCGCTAAGCACGGCGCAAGGTGCAACTGGGCTGAACCTAGTCGCTTCATTAATTATAGGTGTGTCTTGGGCGTGACATGCAATAAACCAATCAAAATGTCATATCCCATTCCCTTTAAAAGCCTGCTTTTCCACCTTGGCGGATTGCTTGATGGCGAAACAGACATGCTCGTGCGTGTTTAGTGTGATCAAGGAATAGGCTAAATGGAGTATGATCAATTACTCGGACTAACCATTAGCCTATGAGTTCCCGGTAATTCCAGACAGGGCTGTTATTTTACAAAATGTATGCGGTTAAATTTCGTTAAAAGCACCTGCAACAGCTGAGAATAAGCTATCAATGGCTTCAGTCTCACCTTAGAAAACGCCAAATTAGCCTGCTTGTTCAGCGAATTTCGTTTGATTATGCAATGAAAGTGTCAAACATCAATTCCAAGAGGCTGTTCTCATGGAGTTCTCGAAGTTCAAGCTTCATCCAAAGTTCATTAGGCTACCTGCATAGTAGGCTAATATTGATTAATAACATACATACCATTATTTTGCCTTAATGATGACACTAAATAGCCTACAATAAAGCTGTCAGGTTCGCAACCCATATGTTCACGCATATTTCCCCTTGTTTAATAATGTCCTGTTTATGGAAATGTGACCAACCTGTTTTACTCGTAGCGTAATCCTTTAAAACAATCCACTTTCCCAGGAAGACCGTGAAACGTGCGACTTACAGTAGGGGAAACAGAGAACATGCAGCGCACGTGCAGAGAATGGCATTAAAATGAATTGTGAATTAATTGTGTAATGTGCTGCAAATTTGTTTTAGTTTCTAATTAGACGCTTAGTTCTCTTTAAAATCGTTTTGTTCAGTTATGGAATAACGGGTGAAATCAGCTTGGTTTTAAACGGTGAGAGTATGGAAACCTGGTCACTGTAATTTAAAAAATATGAAGGACGAAGAATAGCTAAGGTTACAATTTAGTTCACATGGTTTTATTTATTTATTTCGGCACGCATATAGTCACACTTCATCACAATTTCTGTAATATGCCCTGAACAAACACAGTACCTGCCGAAAAGGGATACGGGAAAAAGCAGACTGCTTATCAAAGTCCCGCCCCAATTCCCAAATCAAATTTGAATGTTCACATTATACATTTGTTTAAAACAGATTATTTCGTATCACAACAGCATAGCTGAATTTGCTTTATAACAAAACAGTCCGAGAAAGAAAAAATAAAATAAAATAAAATAAACAAAATAATAAAGTCCAAATAAGTCGAATTTAAATGTACATGTCATACATTAGTCAAAACAATTTGTTTCATTTCAACAGCAAACAGTCCAGAATATTGTTCAGATAATGTCCAAATAAATGTGTCCGTTTCTTCGTTTTTATGATGCTCGAGCGTCCCCTGTAAATGCAGTGCATTATGCGTGAGAAGGTGTGAGTGCCAATCGCAGAGTTCATTACCCATCACTATTATCTGCACTGGCCCCCGGAGGCTTGATGATTTCCGCCTGTAATTTGGCTATTTTTTCCTTGTTTTTAGAGATGTCAGACCTCATTTTTCTCAATATGGTCAGTACTTCCTTGTTTCCAGAGACGTCAAACCCCATTTTTCTCAGCTGTCGGTGCACCAAAAACAGGCCAAATCCCAGGCCGAGTAGGCCCAACATCATGAATCCAAACAGGTACACATCTTCCACATCTTCTATGTCCAGTACTCCAAGACACACTACACGCCATTTGTCCCACCCATCCCTAGTGTACCCTGCCAGAAAGGTCCCATCAGGACATGAAGGCTCGCCAGTGCCCTCACGCCTGGTAGAGAATACCTTATCAATAGCGTTAAATGACCAGTTTAGAAGCTCCATCCTGAGCAGGTTGTGCGGCCGGTGTCTGATGTCTTGTGTTGCAAGATCCAGGATCATGTATAAACCGCTTACAATGTTTTTGCACATCGTGACATTGTTTTCATTTCATGATAACCCACTATTGTTTATATTTGGTAGTTTCCTACCATCTTACATTTTATCCTACTCTTGAAGACCTTCAAATTCGTAGACGATTTAATCTCAACATGTAAACTGTTCCAAAGCTTAACCCCCACAATAGATAAAGAATGACCTCTGAGTGGTGACATTTATCTCCGTTTTTTAACCATTTATCTCCGTTTTTTAACCATAGGCTATCGTTTTTTAACCATAGGCTATCGAAAAAAACCTTATGCACAGCGAATCCGCTGTAGCCTAGGCTATTTGAAAAACAATACATGCAATATTCACTGGACAAGGTTTTGAACTTTTTTCAGTCACAAACCATTCTATTTACTTACAGGCTGTATTCATAGATAAACAGAGCTGTATTGTAATGACATCTGAAGCGCATTTTCAGAACTTAAATGTCCGTCTATTGCCGTGCGCGAGTTTTCCATTGAATGACAATTCACGCATTAGGTGTAAATGACAATTCGCGCATTAGGCTTGATATAGGTGTCATCAGCTGCTTTTTAATGGATAGCCATTGTCACATCGCCTGGATGTTGATGCCCCGCTCTACCCCTTGCTCCATTGTTTCATATCCAATTGACCATTAGCAAAATATCCACTAGTCCCACTCTCCTTAGCGACAGTTGCTATGTACGACACAGGAAGATGGAGTTAGCTGGCAGCATCCACTTGAGTGAATTACCACAAAAAATTACTGATGGTTTTTGGATGCATAATCAAATATCTTTGAAAAGTAGATGGCAAGGGCAACATTGCCCTGGAAGGGAGGGATTCAGCCAGTCAGGGATTTGCCTGTGTCTCATCTTGGAAGAGAGCATGTACGTATGTCTGTACTCTCCTAAATTGATAGCAGAGGTTGCAACAATTGGCCCTTTTCCACTGGGTTGTAGGAACTAAAAGAGGGCAGGAACTATCCACAACGGGGCCTTCTCAGCTTAAACATATCTCTTTTTATTTTGATTGCAAGCGCAACAATTGTATTATGCTCCCAGAAAAGCGGAACACTTGGGAATGATGCAAAAGAGTAGTGCAAAAACAACACTGTGTTATGCCTTAGCTAAATAGCTGGCTACTTAACCACCGCAATATTGCTGTCTTTCCATGAAACTGAATGGGTGTCAGCTTAACCATACACCTTTTTATTTTGATTGCAAGAACAACAATTGTATTTTGCTGCCACCTACTGCAAAGGGGGAAAAGTGTGTTTTATTTTAGGCAGTATGTGTACATTTTAAGCTTTTGACAGAGCGACTATGTATGATTCTTTGTCGACGGCAGGTACAACTTGTGCTCAGCACTCACTCCTGTTGTTTATTCCTGAAATGTATACCAATTCTTCACTTCAATTTTTCTAGAAATAGGCTGTACCGTAGGAGTACATTACTATTTTAAATCACTACATGTTGTGTTTTTAAATATTTATTTATTTACTCTACTTTGTACTACTACATGCACTCTGCTCCTGCTGAATGACTGAAGCTAAGCAGGTGTTGGCTTGATTAGTACTTGGATGGGAGACCTCTGAGGAAAACTAAGTTGGTGTTGGTGAGACAATAGGGGGCCATTTTCCCTCTGGTCAAATAAAAAAAAATGCCCCAGTCATGGGGACACTGTGCTCAGTGTGCTGTAGGAGATTCCATCTTTCGGATGAGATGTTAAACAGGTCTTGACTCACTGTGGTCATTAAAGATCCCATGGCACTTATTGGAAAGAGTAGGGGTTTCCCCGGTGTCCTGGCGAAATTCCCAACCTGGCTCTTTCAATCTGCCACCTAATCATCCCCCAGTCTAATTGGCTAAAGAAATTGATGTGCGCTGATGTGTGGTGAGCATTCTGGTGCCAAAATGGCTGCCGTTGCATCACCCAGGTGGGTGCTACACATTGGTGGTGGTAGAGGCGAGTTTCCCCCTCATCACTGTAAAGCGCTTTTGAGTCGGTGAGAAAGGTGCTACTGTATATACTAAATGAAAGGCATTATTATTATTACTTATATTCTTTCTTAATTTGTTGCTGTATGTTATGTGTACATTCAGCACACTTGTAAAAAAAAAAGGCAACTGCTCTCAATGTGTCTCCGAGTTTTAAATAAAGGTTGTATGTACATACAAAGTCCCAAAAACAGGCACAATAACAATAGCCAGCAGATAATCAAAGTTTGCTCACTTTGATGTGGTACTTACATGGGAAGTCTGGTACCTCGTTCAGTTTAAGTGGTAAACGATTAACTGAAGAGAGCTAACAGCACTAGAATCTCTCTTCTTTTTTGCACATTTAAGGCAATATATATTTATGTCCCACAACAGCAGAACACTTGGGAATTATGCAAAAGAGTAGGTAGAAAACAACACTACCATGCTTTAATGATTGGCCAGTATTTGCCAGGTTTTTGCCAAATTTTCTGTTTCCACTGTAAAGCGTGTCTCTGTAAAGTGTGTAAAAACTGCCATACAAATAGAATTGAATTGAATTAAAATGGGAGAAGAGAGGAGGATAGAGGTTGTTTGACGAAGAAATAAAATGTTACACTATTGCTGAACTGAATCAGAGCTCTGATCGACATTACGGGCCTTTTAAGGAGTAACAAGTGCATTGAATAACATTACTCTAAACACCCTCTAACTAACATTAACTGCACCATTCAAATTTAATGTTGAAATGGCTTACCATGAAATAAATAATAACATTATTCTTCAAATTGCCGCTAGTAGTTTATATGTCTAAATTGAACAATCTTACCAGTCACCATCAGCGGAAGTATACAATGGGCTGCCCTAGACAGCTAATGTTAACATTAGCAAAGTCATCTGTGATGTCGATCACGAGCCAAGCAAGCTAAGAGTAATGACAAGTCACTGTAGCTTGCTTTATTTTGTGGCTAATTCAATGTCATAGTCATGATTAATTCATTTAGATGTGTACAGATGACCTTGCTTAGATGATGTGCAGTTGTGCCACAAGCATATAGGCATCTCTGACACAGACTCGGTTGTTCTGTTCCACTCTGTTCAGCCGATGAGAGAGCGTGGCCGAGGAGGGGGGAGGGGTGAGCTGAACTTGATCTCAAAGTGGCAGCCAATCAGAAGAGGCTCAGAGGCTGCAAGTTCTGTTTTGGTTATGATTTTGTTGTAATAGGGAGAGGGAGGTTTGGCAATAATAAGTTTGGCAATAATAAATATCTGAAAAATATAATGCTCAGCTCAACAAAACTAGAAGTCACTTTGTTCAATTGATTGTTTTACTTGGGGTGGCAAGACCTTTTCAAAGGGTGGCAGCTGCCACTCTATGCCATCCCTGTGACCCACACAGTACTACAGGAAAGCCAGTAACTATTTTACTGTCTATAAGCCACATGGTTATTTGCCTGAGGTTGGATAGTACATATATTTAGAATGGGCACTGATAGGTATATAGATTCCATAATTAGTATCTGTCTTGGAAAAACCAGACAAAAAGTTGCATGTTGCAGAATGATGGCAGTCTAAAAAGTTGCTTACGGTGGATTTTGTGTCTCTGACTTTGGTATATATTTGGATCTCATTAGCAAGGTCTGTTTGTCATCATGTAATGGCCAGACTGCAAAAACACAGGTCACAACATCAGAGCTGGTGTGGACCGTACTTCGGCTGTTTTCCATTAGCTTGCCTCTTTATGTCTTAAAGGGAGAAAAGTGATCTGTTTTCCATTAGCTTGCCTCTTTATGTCTTAAAGGGAGAAAAGTGATCTGTTTTCCATTAGCTTGCCTCTTTATATCTTAAAGGGAGAAAAGTGATCTGTTTTCCATTAGCTTGCCTCTTTATGTCTTAAAGGGAGAAAAGCGATCTGTTTTCCATTAGCTTGCCTCTTTATGTCTTAAAGGGAGAAAAGCAATCTGTTTTTCATATTGTAGGAAATGTTTCCCATCTGATGAAGGGAAGACATACACAGTTGGGCAATCCATACATAATATATCTGATTCACAAAAAGGCTATGTCCATTGCTGGTATTCCCTTGTGTTACATAATGTTACCTTCTGGAGTGTTTCAATAGAGACCCTTTTATTAGCGTTTATAACACTACAAATGAATGAGCACAGTCCATATTCACAGCTTCCACTAGAGGGCAATGCTCACACTAGGTAAAATACTTCAGATGCAGTTTCACCTTGAATTTCCAATGGATACACAAGCCCTTAAGGTAATGTTATTTAGAAATTATCCCTGCATGCAGTGAATATTAATATGAATAACTGGTTTTAGCTTTTTGACACCTAGGCAACAATCTTTTTGATTCAAAAAGTCCTGTGGATGCTTTTTCAATGCAATTGACCTGTTACAACATTACTCCAACTTTGTGGCAAAGTGTGTGTTTCAGATCAACCCTTTTAATCCTCACTGCAGACTTCTTATCGCCAAATCAACATACAACCAGTTCACAAAAATGAAACATCCCGAAATTTTCACAGCATAGTTCTGATGGATTTAGTCATTCATTTTCCTCCTAATTATAGATGGATGTCATACAACAAAGGTGACAAAGGCTTTAACATAACAATTTGTACAGTGTTTCAGACTGCATTTTGCAAACCACACACTAAAATGGAAGGTGACCTTTCACGATTTGTGCAGAGAATATACACTACTATGTACTGTCCTTACCTACAGTACTGCGCAGAACTATCAAATGTAATGTTGAGGAAATATTAGACAGCATTTGAAATGAATTCTCAAAATGCGGGAATGGGTCCTGGAAACCTATTAGAAACCTTCTAAATCCTTTCATGTCTCTTCTATTTAAAAACTATCTGTACCAGAGCTCTCCCAGGTCCCAAAATGAACTGATCTCAGTAGCTGCCAGAAGTAAGTGCCCGAAGCTTTTTCCTTGAACACATGCTTTCCAGTAAAGACTAACTAATCCCTCTGAGCCTGCAGAAAAAGCAGGATAGGGAAGGAGGGAGAATTTCTCATAATGACAGTGTTACCATTTTTTACGGTGCTCCATCACCCCTCTTTCAGATTTGGTTACTACCTCAATGAGAGGCAAGGAATCCGACATAAGTGTTTGGAATTGATCATCACTAATAGGGAGAATGCTGAATTTACAAAAGATTTTTTTTTAAAAACGGATTCCCTGAAGCCTGATTTCCCACATAGTCAGAACCTTCCCATATTACACAGTGAACATATTGGCTTGTCAGTTTATTCCCACCCACTCAGAGATTTCCCATATTACATGGTGAACAGTATTTGAATTCCTAGCTTTCTGGTGAGATTTCTGTCAATCTGGCAGGAATTAGCAGTCAATTGACCACATGACTCTTTCGAATGTTTAGCACTCAATACCAAAAGAGTTATTTCCAATACAAAATAGCATTTAAAATATACTTAATTTAAGTAAATGTATAGCATAAATATATATTTAACCCATTACATATACAAAGCATATATATATATACTGTATGTCATACATACTGTATAGAGACATCATAATAGATGAACTTAAAATGTAATACAATATAATTCAGATTCTGCCGCCAGCACAAACGATGCCCGGGACACCCCCCCCCCCCCCCCCCCCCCCGCCCTCCATGACCCCTAACTCGAACCTTGCTGGTGGTGGGCCCACACGGTGATTCCACATAGTCTTTGTGGGCTAAGCCTGGCTGAGGTACGTGGACTGCCCGGCTACCAGACGCTCGCCTGCGAATGCCACCCCCAGGCCAGGATCCAGGGATGCTGGAGGAGTTCAAGTATCTCGGGACCTTATTCACGAGTGGGGGTAAAAGGGAACAGGAGATTGACTGCCGTTTAGGTGCTGCGGCGGCAGTATTGCAGGCGTTGTATTGGACGGTGGTGGTGAAGAAGGAGCTGAGCCAAAAAGCAATGAACTCGATTTACTGTTCAATCTTCATTCCTACTTTCACTTATGGTCATTGCGAATACAAGCGGCCAAAATGGGGTTTCTCCGTAGGGTGGCAGGGCTTACTCTCCTGGATAGGGTGAGGAGCTCAGTCATCCAGGAGGATCTCGGAGTAGAGCCACTGCTCCTCCGCATTGAGAGGAGTCAGTTGAGGTGGTTTGGACATCTCCCTATGGAGGTGTACCAGGTACGTCCAGCTGGGAGGAGACCCCGTGGTCAACCCAGGACTTGCTGGAGGGATTATATCTCCCAGCTGGCCTGGGATCGCCTAGGGATCCCCCCGGAGGAGTTGGCGGAAGTTGCTGGGGTTAGGGATGGCTGGGTCACTCTGCTTGCCCTCTTGCCACCAAGCGGTTAGAAAATGTATAATAATATAATTACAATTTGCACCATTTAAAAAATGGTGTCTTTTGATTGCATGTGTTTTCTAACTACAACAATTGAAGAAGTCATGGGCTTGATCTACTGAGCATTAAATACATGTATCAAACTGTATATGTGTATATGTATTTTTCTAAAAACAAATGTTTTGGAAAATGATTAAATACCTTTTGCTGTCAGCTAGCACTTCTATTTAGCATTTTACTTTCAGGTTATTATGGCATTGTCATTTCTGTTATTTTTTATTTTTAGGGCTTGTTATGGGTGTGATCTTTATTATTTGTATTTTAAATGCACAAAATTCCCAATCCCTGACCTTTATATTTTGTGGTCTGTCATTTCCTTTCTCTCCTGCAGATGGCAGTAGTGTTATGCTCTAACAGTAAAGGTTTACTATCCTTTCCTTACACTCAGTAGCCTGCCCTAATGATCTCACCTGACATACAGAAACGTACAGAGAAAATACCAGAACATTTCACAGATAATGTACAGCTAAACATTGTATTGTTTGATTATAATAAATCAAAAAGGACAACATGTAATGCATGCTTTAATATTGTGATTCACAGATCAAGGCAAAACGTCCCAAAAGTGTAAAAATAAATTATCAGCACTGTCACCCAAAGATTTTTTCAATAATTCAGGTTCAGTGCTACAGGGCACCCCTAGACATGCAGTCACAAGGCCAGTGAGCCTGGTTCTAGGCCTGACTTCTAGGCATACCAAAAGCATGATGTCACAGAGGAATAATTATAAACCTATAAAACACAACAACAAAAAAGTAATGTTAAAATGCAAAAACAATTGACAGTTTAAAAAGATGGACAAGTCATTTATGAAAGTTATATGAAGACTCCTTCTCCTTATGACGCAGAAGGAGCTAACTGGCTGCCATGACAGGTGATCTTTGAATATTTTAATAAATGAAGTAAGAAAACATGATCTGTCCCTCATATGCCTGTTTCATCACTTGCAGAGGCAATTTGGGCAACACATGACCCACAACAAAGTCCCACAATGTTTTGCATCTGACTGAGTGTCTGCTAAATGCTCAAATGTACACACTGGTTTGAAGCGAAGAATAAATAATTATTTTAAATGCTATAACTGTTAATAGGTAGCAATACAATTGTTTTCACAGACCATGTTAACAATCTGATGTGAGATTACATTACAGTCATTAGCTTATGCTCCTATCTAGAGCCACTTACAATATAAGATAAACATAAGTGCACTCACCTCATTAATATTCATGTGTTAGCTGTTAAGTGCCATTTTCTTTTTTACAATACTAATTGCTGTTTTGTTTGATTCATTTTAAACGTATGTGTAATGTTCTCACTCCCGTCCTCTCATTTCCCGTGTTTTCCCCCGTCCCAGGCCATCCTTGGAGCCACATAGGGGTGGACTTTGTAACCGGTCTGCCCCCATCGGATGGCCACACTGCCATCCTCACCATCGTGGACCGGTTCTCCAAGGCGGTCCACTTCATCCCCTTGGCCAAACTCCCGTCCACGTTCGAGACAGCGGAGCTCCTGGTGCTGCACGTGGTGAGGCTGCACGGGATCCCCTCCGACATCATCTCGGACCGTGGGCCCCAATTCTCCTCCCAGGTCTGGAAGGCCTTCTGTGCGGCCCTGGGCGCCTCTGCTAGCCTGTCATCAGGGTACCATCCGCAGTCCAACGGACAGATGGAGCGGCCCAATCAGGACCTGGGAGCTGCCCTGCGGTGTGTGTCAGCACACAACCCCTCCTCCTGGAGCCGGTTCCTACCATGGGTAGAGTATGCACACAACTCCCTGAGGAGCACCGCCACCGGGATGTCCCCCTTCAAGTGCTCCTTGGGGTACCAACCACCCCTACTGCCGGTCCAGGAGGAGGAGGTTGCTGTCCCGTCTGTGCGATCCCACCTCCTCAGATGCAAGCGCGTGTGGAGGCTGACATGTACCGCTCTCCTCCACACGAACTCGCGCACCCAGCATCTGGCGGACCTTCACAGGACCGCAGCCCCGCAGTACACGCCCGGACAGCAGGTCTGGCTGTCCACCTCCACCATCCCTCTGCAATCCACATCCAAAAAACTCCAGCCCCGGTTCATCGGTCCCTTCCCCATCCTCAGAATTATTAACCCGGTAACGGTAAAGTTATCACTCCCCGCCTCACTTAAAATTCACCCTTCATTCCATGTCAGTCAGGTCAAGCCTGTCGCCTCCAGCCCTCTCAGTGCTCCCGCGGACCTCCCACCACCACCCCGGATGATTGACGACGCCCCGGCTTACACGGTAAGACGTATCCTAGACATCCGCCGTAGGGGCCGGGGCTTCCAATATCTTGTGGACTGGGAGGGGTACGGCCCGAAGAGCGGTGCTGGCTGCACAAGAAATGAATCCTGGATCCTTCCCTCATTCAACAGTTCCACGAACAGTATCCCCAGAAACCTAAACCTGCGTGAACGCCAGGAGGCGTTCGTTGAGGGGGGGGTACTGTAATGTTCTCACTCCCGTCCTCTCGTTTCCCGTGTTTTCCTTCTCCCACTGTTTCATGTTCGTCTCTCCCTAGTTCGTTTCCCCGAGCTGCAGGTTGGGTGTGGTTTTTCCTTTCGTGTCACTCTGTCTCACTACTCTTCTCTCAGCCTATCCCATTCCCCCGTTTTGCATGCATTCCACACTCTCCGCTCTGTTAATCACCCTCACATACATTCGCACGCGGCACCTAATTGATATCAATTAATGTTTGTATTTAGTCACCCGGTGTTCACTGTCCTGTGCCAGTTCGTTAACTCTCTTTGTCTGAAACCTCTGGTCTTGTCTTGATTCCTAGTATCCAGTCTAGTCTTGCTATTGAAAGTATTTTCTTGTACCGCCGTTAATTCGCCTCTCGGTCCCTGTCTAGCTCTCGTCTGGAACGCCATTTTCCGCTGTTCATTATTCCTGCCTCACTGTACTAACTCTGTCTGCTTGAGTCTGCCAACCTGCAGTTGTTTGCTACCCCTGCCTGTGTTGCTGTTTTCCTGCCATCCATCTGTGTGTGCATGCAGCCGGGGCTCCTGCTCCTCCACTCTGCGGCGGTGCCCGCCTCCTGCCTGTGCTGCTGCTGCTGCTGATGTGCTGCTGCTGTTGTTGCTGTTGTCGCTGATGCTACTGCTGCTGTTGCTGTTGCTGCTACTGCTGCTGCGCCCACGTCCTGCCCGGACTCCGCTCCACTGTCCTGCACTTCTCCTGCCACTCCGCTCAGCCCTGTTCCCGCTCCCGCTCTACCTCTGCTCAGCCTGCCTGGTTATCCGTCTCCATCTCCAGCCCCTGGCCTCTCCTGTTCCTGCTGCTCCCCTGCTGATCCCATTACCCGGACTGTCCGTCTTATATGTTCTCCCTATGCTTCAGGAGTATTGGTCGAAGAATAATTTATTAAGAGCTACGGGCTCTGTCTGTCAGACAGTCAAGTCCAGTTCCGGCTTGGAACAATAACTGCCTTTGCCTTTGTCCCCATGCTTCAGGAGTGAACCCTGGTCAAGCAATAAAATAATCGAGTATTGGCATTCCTGTGTTCGAGTCGTGCATTTGGGTCCAGTCCATATCCGGGGTCGTAACAGAACGAACTGGCCAGCTATGGACTCAGCCGACTTGGATCAGATCCATCACGCCCTCGCCTGCCAGAACGCTGTCAGCGATCAACTGAGCCACCGCATGGATGACGTCCAGGAGACTCTGAAGAATCTCTCGGACCTTTTGAGTCAGATGTCGCTCCACCACCCTCTCCCGAGGGCCCACGCTGTCCCTGCACCATCCACTCCAGAGCTGCAGGCATTATGCTAACGAAGAACTAAAATAGACATTCCTATTAATTAAAAATAATCCATAGGGGTAGGGGAACCAAGATGCAGCCTGAAGAGGTGGGTCTTCGCTCTATGTTGGAAGATGGCCAATGACTCTAATGTCCAGGGGTGGTTTTCCCGAAAGATGTCATAGCGCAAAAGATATCTTGATATCTGGGGTGCCAAATGTAAAGTAAAGCACAACACGTTTTGCCTTTGTTTTTTTCTCAGATTTGGCATAAATGTGGCATTTTCCTGAAGATTTATGCTAAATATTATTGCTAAATAAACCTTTTAGTTCATATTTTCAGATTTAATTGATAAATCTCAAAAAAGCATGTCCTAAATATATAACTTTTAAAGATATTAAATCTTAAATCTTGCTTTTGCAAAACGTAAGATTTAAGTTTTAAGCAAAATCTTTATTTATTTATCTATATTTATTTTTTAAACCAAGATTTAAGATGTAAATTAAATATTTATATTTGACTAAATATTTGTTTCTGAAAGAGAGATATAAGCTAAATATATATATATATATTTCTAAATATTTATTTTTGAAAACTCAGATTTAACTTAAATTAACTTAAATTATTTAAGTTAAATAATTACAACATGCTTATTTGAGATTTATCAATTAAATCTGAAAATATGAATTAAAAGGTTTATTTAGCATGTCAGTTAAATCTTGGAAAAATGCCACATTTATGCTAAATCTGAGAAAAAAACACAGGAAAAACGTGTTGTGTTTTACTTTACATTTGGCACCCCATAGTGGAGGCCATCTGTCATGGTTTTGGCAGCCTCTTTTTATTTCTGCGGTCATTCTCCTTAGGAGCAGCGAGAGGGCGCTCTTGCCTTACTTTTCCGTTCCGCTCCGGGCTTTCGCTCTGTCTCGGTAAGCTGTCCTCACACCTGTTCCAGGTTACCTGCCGGCTATTTAACACCTTTGCGTAGAACCTTTTTGCTCAACTGAGACATTTGTTGCTACTGCAGTCGAACTATTAGTGGAAATCACAAACTCTTTGTTTTAAACTTATTGATAGACGGTTCGTGACGATTTCTGCGGAATACGGAGTTTCTAAATGTCACTATTTCCCAGTAGCAAGTCCATTTAACAAGCACCCCCCCCCCCCCCCCCCTCCCACCCACCTAGTCTATACCTACCCATGCGTGACATAGTGGACAATAGCGTCTATGTTTGAGTTCAGAAAAGCCGTGAAAAGCCCTGCTCACTCAAATGCTAAATAAACTGTGAAAGTACTCAAAGTCTCATTCTACCATGTATTCTACTAGCAATATATGCTACTAAATATGAAATAAATATACAATCCTACCATTGGTTTTACACATCGAGATGTTCCTTTCAAAATTCAGTGGTCATTTATTGTCTGGTACAATCGGTTTGAGAAATATACAACACTCTATACCGCTATTACACTATCTGAAACGTCGACTCATAATACCCCCATGCCCTGGAAGCCTGTCTCATTCATTACAGTTCATTCTGGTTTAATTGTCGTTTTTTTTATCCAATAGAGTACATTATAACCTTAGCAACGGTATATGCCACGTCTTTTTGGGTGCTTTGAACAATTTACTGCAGCACAGCGTAACGGCAGTTTTCGTTTTAACGGTCTAGTATTACGCAAGCTCTGTAGAAAACGCATTAGGGAGGAGAGTTTCGCTTTTCAGATATGTATGTATTTTTGCGTCTAAAATGTCATTGGTTTCGCTGGCTACATATGTACATTGGTGTTTCCACTCGAGCACTGTCTTTCCAATATGTTTGATAGCCCCGTTGTTATTTTCGCATTTTGAGTGCATTTCACATACTATAGTGTACTCGTTAAATGTAAAATTTCTGATGTAGGCTACCGATGTTCATTGAAGATAGACAGCTCCAGAAAACCCCCAAAAAAGAAATTAGAATAGTGTGTTGAAAATCTGCATTTACTTCAGTTATTTCAGAGAATGAGTGGAGTGGCTTGACTCGAGGAATCCGACAGTTGTAGCCCATGTCCTGGATACGTCTAAATAGACTATGAAAGTTTCACTTTTTGAATGGAACAACTTTTCCATGATATTCTAATTTTTTGGAAAGGATCTGTACATGTATTTTTATAGCATGGGCATAGGAATTGAGCAGATAAAGTTATTATTATTTTGTGAGGAATATTGTACTTGGCACTGCAAATCAATATAATGCTAATCAATACAATCAATACAGCTTTGACAGCTTGATTAGTCAAGTAGCCTAGTTATTTTGATCAGACAGGGTGAAGGTGGGGTTTACTAAGTGTATCTTCAAGTAAGTTGTGAAGTCGATGTCTTCAAGACATGCTTTTGGAAACAGTCTGCAAATTTTCAGGGTATATCTTTTAGAAGTATTTGAAGTATCGAGTGAAATCTCATGATGTGTCGTTATCGGTAAACTCAGCCCTGACCACTTTTAGAAGTTTGAGGGGCCACCGCTGAGGTGCCAGGATACAAAGAAGGTATGACTGGGAGAAACGACCACTCAGAAATGAGAGAGCTAGTCACCGAAAGGTTGCAGAACAGAGAGGTCTGGCAGGGGTGTAGGACTTGATGATTGATTAGAAGTATGGTGGACCTGTTCCATTCACTGCCCTGCAGGCTAGTGCCAGGGTTTTTAACTTGACGCAAGCTGTAAAGTATGCACGGGTGTGAAATGAGCACACTTGGGAATATTGAAATCATGAGGCTGCATTCTGAATTAGCTGCAGCATGTCTCCGCCTACTACACAATTTTGAAAAATGTATGTCCATCGTCATTTGCATAAATTAATGTGCAATGTATAAGTAATTTAGTATAACTCGGATAAAACTGTCAAACTAGACGTTGCACATCAAATATGAAACAAGATTCAGCAACTGCATGGCCTATTTCTCACCTCAAATATTTTCAGAAACATATTTTAGTGGACTGTTTAGGTTGAATAAGAGAATTTATGAACAGGCCACCATGTTGTATAACGCACTGTTGGCTCAAACTTTGCTGAAGGAATTTTATGTCAGGAAATTAATCTTCACTTTCCAGACCATGTGGAGGATCATCTGGGTTTGAGATGAAGGATAATACAATGTGAGGATCTCAGAGGGTCTCTCAGAGCTGTACAGCAGATGGTGAGAAAGACAAGCTCTCAGCCAAGGTAATGGCTCGCGGTTTTACCTGATCCCGTTCAACTGATCCTTTTGTTACCTGGCACTAGAGAAAGTAAACTCATGAGAAATCAGTACTTCTTGTTCCAGCAATTCCGCTAGCAAGCTTCTCTTGGGTGAGGGTGTCCTGTACTTGCATTACCCCCAAAATATCACCGCTGCGAGGCTTTCTAATGGAGAAGGTGACACTACGGAAATGTGTTTTTGCCAATTTGCCTATTACCGCGGAGCAGAATGCAGTGTGCATGTCATCTGTCTCTGCATGATTGCACAGGAGCTGGAATTGCCAGAAATAGGCTCAAATCCCCAGGCAAGCCCCAAACACACGTCTCTTTAAAAGAAAGATCATTTACTGTTGATGATTTCTGGTTAGCCGCTAACTGTGCTGGGCTGTCTCATTATGCAACTCACTGAAAACTCTGCAGATGAAGAGATTCTGCAGAAGAAGAGATATACCATGTCTCCTCAGTAAACAAATGCTGTAAGTAAAGAAATATGGGCTACCTCCCATAAATATGAACATTCATCTATAAGCTTTAACTGATTTTCCAGGGATTTCAGTGGGAACTAAATTCTGCATTTCGGTGAATACCATTAGTTAAGTGATTGCTAGATGTAAGGAATAAATGCAAATGCAGGATATGTCATAACTTTATTCACAGTGAGCAAAGAAGGTATGGAACATGCAAAGTCGATTAACAGGTAAAGTCAAGTAATAGGTTGATAGGCCCAGGCACGTTTTTACATTAGGGGCAGGTGGGGCAGTGCCCCACCAGACGTGGCACTGTTTTGCAAGATACTCGTAACATCTGAACATTGTGGCAAAATGTATTTTATATTTAATACAAAACACTGATTCAATTGTGAAATTGGCGTGTATATACAGTATATATATAAACTTGACTCACACTCCTTATAGTGCTGTTTTTGAGTAGTTTCCTTTGTGTGTATGTGTGCTCACGCTGCAGACTGCGCTCCCTGTCATGTCTCTGCTGTGGGACAGCGGAGCACTCTGCCCCACCGTTGCTAGGGAAACAACGTGAGCGTGATCTGCGTAAGCAGGGAAAACCGCCGCAAATGATGTTGGGTGGAGGGGCAGAAACATTTCTGCGACATTAACTTAAACATTTCTACGACATTAACTTAACATTTATTATTTTTTTGCCACCTGTTGCTAGGCAGAATTAGTAGGGGCAGAAACATTTCTGCCCCGACTAATTCGGCCTAGCAACAGGTGGCAAAAAAATAATAAATGTTGAGTTAATGTCGTTAACGTGGGCTGACGTGACCAGTAAATAAACATAAACAAAGCCAATTCAGTGTACGTGTATCGCTAATGCTAGCCAGCTAAAGTTTTCCATTAGTTTGATTTTATTTTGTCATAGGTGTTAAGTTTGCCCATATAAAATACGGTTTTTCCACCTTTTCGAAGGTATACAGGCGTATAAGGTTATGATACAGGAAATCTAGTCTAACACATTTTTTTTTTTTAATTTAAAAAACGTTTTCCAACATTCATTTAATCACTGCAATCACATTTTCTTTCTCCTCTGATATTCTCTCGATTTCTGAGGCCGTGGGAAAAGCATCAGGACTGTAAGTTATGATCTAAAAATGTGCTTTATGACAACGAACCACAAAGACGTTGTAGCCAGTAGCCCACAAGATAGGCTACCTAACAACTAGCTATCTAACAATAGTTAACCTAGCAAACAGTTAGCCGAAATGGTTATGACTATAATGTTCATGTTTATACAATTTTGACCAAAATTAGATAATGTTCTGTTGCGTTTTAATGTGGTGGCCTCAATTTATCGAATTTACTATAAGTTTAATTGTAAATCAATTCATGGCTAACTAGTCTTTAACAACGTTAACTGTTACTAGAAAATTATAAACATATGTACATTAATGCTAAAGTAGCCTAATTAGGCTATACAAGTTATGTAGGCTAGTAAGATGGCAAAACTGCATTAAAAGTGCCACAAGCTCATGCAACAGAACTCGCCTACAGGACTAACATAATTTAGGAAATTGTGGTAGGCCTATCCATGTATCTCTCCTGCACTGGGTTGTAATTAAGTGTGTGGGGTGTCTCAGTGACTGTTTAACTGTTTTAAAATGAGCACCTTGCTGAATTTGTTACACACTCAATATGTGAAAAGCTAAATACAGGAATATATTAAATAAACTTGAATCAGACAAATAACTGTGGCTAGTGATTTTAATAGATAATTTTCTATAAGGTTTTTGGTGAATGTATACAGTTTTCCAGGCGTGAAAATAAGGGCAGCTGTCTCCAGAGGTTGACACCTATGTTTTACCTTTTTGAGGTTTCTTTAAGTTCAGGTTTGAACGATTTATTTCTTTTTACGATGAATCATAGTCTACATGCTGTCAGTAGGCTAAGCGGCATTTTAAAAAGCTTAGGCTAATTACTTGGTATCATTCACTTTAGCTATGTTAAGGCATGTCTTAACATAGCTAAAGCAATAGCAAATGTTTGTATTAAATGTTTGCATATTTATTTGAAATTTATCTGATAATTCTCGTTATTATAATATGCCTTCGGCATGCTTTGCATTTTTTGTATTTTAGCTAGGTTATAATTGCGGTAGTTCTGGATAAACTTAATCAAACTTGTTTTCACTTTCCTACAAGTTTACAACATGTCATGTGCTTGTATTTACAGTTTTTATAAAGCATGCAAGTTATTGAAGAAACGTGTCTGTCTCATCCTATTACTTTGTTGCAGTATAGGCAACCTCAATGTAGGGTTCTGTGTTGTGCTGAAGCGATACATTGTATTCAGTTTTGAAATCTTTCTGCTCCCGGCTTTGCTGGCACTTAGGCCTACAGTGCAGCCCATAGCATAGGCCTACCATAGACTAATTGGCTATCTTTATTTTTTTGATGGTGACGTCATACAAAACTGCCCCTCCAGAAATGTCATGCTAAAATCGCCACTGGATTGGCCACCATGTGTTTGCCGTGGAATATGTTCTACCAGAGTTTATCACCATAACAAATCTGTTTCTGCTTTTATCGGTAGGAACTTAATCCAGAAACCAAAAAAATCCATGATTTAACAAGCTCTTTAGATTAATCAAATATCCAGATTCAAGTGAGGTTTTATGTGCTTTGCTTTTTTCTTTTCTTTGTATGAATAATTAGCTTGCTTTACCACACTAATATGAAAATGTGTGAAGGACAATTAGGGCTCTATTTTCCAGCTGGCGCATGGCGTGTGGCAAGCCGTCGCACTGGCGAAGTGGCAATTTCGTCAGGGATTTTCACACACCTGAGCCCGTGCACCGAAATGGGAGGAGAGCCGGTGTGTGGGGTGTGTCAGTCCAGATCACAGCAGCACAGTACAATTTTGGTGGACCTAGTTGCAATTTTGCGGTCAGATTAGACTGCGATTCCGCGCCTGTGCCGTCCGCCTGCATGCTAATTCCGTGGCTTTCCCAAGCAATGCATGCATGATCATAACTTATTCAAAAGCCAATAAACTGTTTTCGTCGATCATATGCTGTCCAATTTGACTTTAAAGGGGACATGAAGCACTCGGTCAAGTGGCTCTGGTTCGTTAGCTTTTTACCTTAAATTAGATATGACCGTGCGTTCAAATCTCAAACCGACCCTTATTTGCTGGAAAAAGAAGTTGAAATTAGCTTTTTTTCCACTAGGGCGCAGCCATCTTGGACTAACTGCGGTCGTGACGTCACTAGGTTGGTTGGCCTCTGCTGCTCAATGTATTCCTATGAGAAAATAGCTGACTTTCAGTGAGCTCAGCGATGTATCGTGAGGAAAAAATAAAACAAAAAACGCACAGACAGTCTTTTTCTATTGCCCCAAGATGCTCAAATGAGTATTACCGAACAAAACTTAACTTCCACTAACTGCTTTTTTGAGTAAACTGAACTTCTGGACACAAAGTTGATTAACTCAAAATAGATGCAGAAGAAATTTGTCTTCGTTTACTTAGACAATATTAAAAATTTTTCTCCGGATCTCTCTTCTCACATCATTCACGTGAGACAGGTTTTGGAGGCACTCCTTAAGGCTCAACGTTAAGGCAGAGAAGTGCGCTTTCCACACCAGCTGCGTCTCCTTTTTAGGCTTCAATGTTGCGGACGGGAAAGATTTTGGCGGTTAGGAACTGGCCTACTCCGAATTCTGTGAAGCAGGTACAACGCTTCTTGGGCTTCGCAAATTTTTATAGGAGGTTTATCCGCAATTTTAGCTCGGTAGCTGCTCCTATCACAGCCCTCACAAAAAAGACATCTCCTGCTCGGTTTCAGTGGAATCCTAGGGCTGAGTCGGCTTTCACCGAGCTAAAGAGGAGGTTCTGCTCTGAGCCCATCCTTATAACTCCCAATCCCTCCCTCCCCTTTGTGGTAGAGATCGATGCCTCTGAGCTGGGGGTTGGGGCCATTCTCTCCCAACACTCGCCGCTAGACTGCAAGCTTCACCCTTGCGTGTATTTTTCTCATGCCCTTACATCGGCCGAGAGGAATTATGATGTTGGAGATCGTGAGCTGTTAGCGGTCAAGCTGGCATTGGAGGAATGGCGCCATTGGTTGGAAGGAACGGAGCACCCCTTCACGGTCTGGACAGACCATAACAATCTAGAGTATATTGTCGTGGATTTTTCCCTTTCAACACACAGTGAACAAGTCTGTCCAAACAGAACCACAACAAAACCATGCTTTTTAGAATAAGAAAAAGGATTTCAGTTTATTTGGAGATAAACTCAGATTCTTACCAGAATCTCTCTAACTTGAAAACAGAATACAGAAGACATTTATACACAATCTCTTATTGCTTTACTGATTTGCCACAAGGGGCGGTTTCTAAACATACAGAGAGACAAGGGTATCCATTGAAAACATCCATCTCACAGACTGCTTGTCTCTGCAGATTGTGAAGGATCGGACACAGAGGGAGTGAGACACAGAGGCCTGCTTGAAGCCTACTGAGTGTCCACGGAGAATACATTGTTTAATTACTTAACTCAATATAATTGATCTACTAATAATCAAAACTATAATAAATGCTTAATGATAAAAATGTGATTGTCTCTATGTTAATACACACACATTGTAAAACAGAAAATTCCTTCACATTTCTCTCCTTTTATCATTCCATGATAACAAACAATTTTCTGTTACAATCTACCTAATGTACTCAATCAGTTAGTAAGTGATTCATTTTAATAACATCATAAATGATTACATGATTATACAGACCAAATACAATAGTCACATGTGGATGTACAATACTCCAATAATCCAGGGGGAATTGAAAAACCGGCAGATTCAGGACTTATATGGGACAAAACTAGCATAGAGCCAGAAAACCCAATCAATTCTGGAAAAAATAATTCCCCAACCTCCAAGGACGGCCAAGCCTTGCTTTCTGGATATTAGCAAATATCGCACATCATCCACATTTGATTAATAACAAGAATCAACATAGGCAAAGAAAAAATTAAATCATAGTGGATATAGTAACAGTATAATTGATTATAAAAAGAATTTTCACTATAATGTACTAATGATTATTTAACATATAAAATTACTACTATCAAGAGAAAGTCTGAGAGAAAAGAAAGATAAAAAAATAAAAACCCATCATGTAATGGAGACTTTTCACAACTCCTGGAATGTCGACCTTTTAAAACTCTTCACATTACAACACTGTCTGTCTTCCCACCAACCATGTGACAGGGTGGGTACATAATTCAGGCCTATACTTTATATAGGGCCATCAGTAAACTCAGGGAGTTGTCGGAGAAGGAATGCATTATCTTGTTCAGGATCAGGAGCATGGAGTTGGAGGTACTGACCTATGGCAGCTTGAGTCAGGAATCACATATGTGGCAATGAGGCGCAAACTCTACTCCAGTCAGGGGGGAGAGCAGAGTGCCCACAAAGCAATTACCAATCAGATAACAGCCGGCTCCCAAGGCGAGAGGATGGTGTTATCCCGGAACAGTTTGCAGTTTGTTTCCTTTTCCAAGGTAATGAGATTGCGTGTGACCAGTTCTTCCTGCATATCTCATCAGCCATGTCAGGGTAGTCTCTGCAGGGACTATAGGGATCACTCAGACAGTCAAAACACTTATCCAGCTGCATGGGCGGACAGTCACAGAAAACAGTTTTACACTGAACATTGTCTAATTGACCTAGCGCATTAGAGCCATTACCTATAATACACCTTCCAAACTTCATACTATGTTTAAGTACGACTGGACCGGGCATTCTCCATGACACCTGTGGCCATGCTAAGTAATCTTTCAGGAAAGAACAATCTGTATTGACTACTGGGGTACTCAAAGGTGACAGATTTAATGGCACAGAGAAGTCAGCTTCTTCCCACTGTTTTCCCATACCTGGGTGAGAACTCAGTCCCACCAAACATGTTGAGAGGTCGTTCTTCAGATTCTGCACCTGAAGAAGAGGGCCTGCTGTGGAATGAGGCATGTGAGAGCAAACATAACAAGACTGGTTAAAGTGCTGCTTTGCAGTCCACTCAGCATAACACACCACAGCAGGAACACCGAGGGGTACAACCCTTTAAGAAGATTTGGCTGCAGCCTGGAGGTAGGCCTATTGCTATTAGGCCTCATTACCCTCATCATTGTTCTGCTCATTATCCTGATTCATGAGACACTCTACAGTAACACCAGTAACACCAGTGAACTAAACGGTACTGTTGTAATGACTAAAAGGACTAAAAGGTATGTCACCACCGGGAATGAAGCTTGGCTGACACCAGGAACTGTGAAGCATCATTATGCTACTAACTCTTGGTGGCGTTATGCTTGTTTGTCTGCCTAAAGTAACGTTACTATTAAACACATTCAAATACACAGCAAAACCCAGTCAAACAGTAACGTTAGTATATTGAACATGGCTGGTTGTAGCGCCCAGCTCCACTTGGTCCGGAGAGAATTGTTATCATTTATTAGCTAACATTCATAAATGATAGCGATAACTAACTATCTAGCTAAGTTACCAGTTCTCTGGACCAAACGGGGCTAAACTCACACACAATAGACTGCTTTGCATTACCTAATTTATCGATACATTCCATCTCTCGACAGATTATGAAAGCTAACAGAGCCGGTGGTGTTACACCGAGGAACAATACATCTGACTCCTTGGCATAATGCAGGCAAGTTAGCTAAAGATACCAAAGTAAGACTTTGTAGATTAATAACTCTCTATGGCTACGTTCACACTGCAGGTAAAAAGTGGCCCAGATCCGATTTTTTCCTCAAATGTGACACAGATCAGATTTTTTTTATGGCAGTGTGAACAGCGAAAATCACATTGAATCTGACATTTACAATTCTCATTTGGGCCACTTTTAAATGTGGTATTAGATGCTGATACATAACCGATTGTGTCGAAGCGACCGCAGTCTGTCAGATCGGAATTAATGTGACTTTTTACGTCATTTTTGATGCCCATAGCAGGGCATTAGAACGTTAGTGCACGGGCTAGTTAACTCACTATTGTACAGGGTAGGTTATCAACAGATTCACATTATATTATCATGTGTTGTCATTTTAGATAAGTGGGAAACGTGCAAAGCAGTGGATTTTGTTTTGGCAAACGATACACCATAATAAGTCGGAGGCAACGTTTTTATATCATTCGCGGACAGCTGCGTTACCCGTTTTGTGATTTAAAATAATGTTAGAACTGTCCATATTATTGTCTTCGTTTGTTGCACGGTATTCATTATTCACGATTTTCTCATGTAGCTACTTACCGAACGTTATGGTTGTCGGTCCAATAGTGTGTCAATAGTTTAATCTAAGGGGGCGCATGCTAGGCTATACGTTACACATGAAGTTGAACAGATGTGTGATACTATAGCTTTTTTTATATTGTGTATTTTAACACGGCTGGAACGCTGTATTGTATTGACCAATCTGCATCCCGGAACTATCCGTTTTATAAATGTATATCGACTAGTCTCACTAGCCAAACGGCCGAGTGCTCCATTTTCTTAACTCGCCCGTCCTCGCCCAGGCGAGTGAGCGAGGTTAATTTCATGCCTTGCTTGAGTTTCACTTAAACCGCCCATGTCACAGTCCCCCCGGCTCCGATCTCACATTCACGAGTCACTCTGCACAGTAGCAGCTATGGCAAAAAGCTAGTAAAAACCTTGGATTTTTTCCCGTCTCCTCACCCTTATCATTAGCTCCACTACACATCAACTTTAAAATTAACGCAGAAGCTGTGACTTTGATGACTTCCTTTTTGTTATTTCTGCAGGCTGTGTAACAGGCGCTATGTCTTTTGTTTTTGTTAATTTACACGAGTCATTTGAGGAGAGCAATCGGTTCACACTGGAATCAGATATGGGCCACATTAAAAAATTAATGTGAACAGCCAAACAAAAAAAATCGGATCTGAGCAATAAATCGGAATTGAGCACTAAGGCCTGCAGTGTGAACGTAGCCTTAGTAGCTCGATAGAAGTCGTAATATTAACGTTAGCAGTAATACAAAGCAATTCGCATTTGAACTTGAACTAAGTAGTTAACAGTACAAGGGTCTCAGTCTCAAAGAGGAAAAAAAAACCCGTTGGTCTCTGCTTTTATACCACGTGCCCAGCCGAGACCACCCCTAGGACCACCTAAACTCCACCCATTTTATGTTAAGGATCTCGTGACGTCACGAATCCCCGGAAACCAGCGTTTTGGTAAGCCTTCACAAAAACTCATATAAAACTATTTTGACTAAACATGAGATTTTCGGACATAGACAGTTGTGTATGATTATAATCTAACCCAAAACATCGGTTTTCAACAGGAAAAGTTGGTTTTTGACTGCAGTATCACCTTAAATGTATGTATGATACATGACACAAAAAGGCTGTATACAGTTTATTTTTTGGCCAGGAAAAAAATTGTTTGGCGGGTAGATTTGTTCATCTCCCAGACATTTGGCCGGTGAGCTAAAAAGCTAATTTCAGACCCTGCTAACATACTATACTTTATATGTCTGTGCAATATATACCCACATTCCCCACCAGTGTAATGGTCCCACCTTGTGGCAACAGAGAAGTGGTACAGATGAGGCAACACTATTTTCCCCTTGTGGGCATGTTAAGTAAACTCAAAAATGGACCCACAAGTAGATAAATATAAAGAGAACTCAAGGGGGTTTCCCTAAGATGTTAAATGCAGGGAAGGGCTTGTAGGTGAGGGCAGGCTGCCAGTATTCTGGGGTTTACCCAGGGCCACAGCAAGGCTTCTGGGCTTGGGTCTAACTCTGTGGGAAAGATACCACACGTTGGCAGGAATGGAGTTCCAGAATGAGCTATTTGAGCTCTGGACTGCAAGTCCATTCATGGCGTGCAGCTGGATTCCATTCTGGAGTACAGGTAGCTCCAACTTATTGGATAAATGGTGTATACGCTGATCATTGGTGCAATCAGCATCTGAGAGAGAGAGATCAGTGCAGTGAGGTAGGGCATCCCTCTGTGGAGGAGAAATGCAGAAATAAACCATAGTAGCACCTGGCCAGGAATGCATATACCTGAGTCTTCAAGGTGGGCCAGGGCAAGTCACCGCCATTTTCTTCTCCTGGTTTCAGCAGCCCACGAAAGAAGGTATAGCCAGGTACAGTGCCTCGTCCTGGGCCAGAAAGCACTAGCTGGAGTGCTTCAAATACCTGGTGTATGTGGCTTAAATGTTCCTCTCACACCACGTAAAATGTACTCTTACTTATTTTTCTGTTTAGAGGCCCCAACAGTGGAGGAACACTACATTCTTCTATCAAATTGTTAGTGGGAGTTCATTTTTGGAGCACCACACTCTGGCAAATATAAAATGGCCTGTGGATTACCTTTACCCTTTGTCATTACCAGTATTTGTTACTTTGATAAGTGGATGGTAATTGGTATTGAGGAGGTGTCTCTTATGTGGGTTTTTGTTTTGGCTTTTTGACTCTTATTAAGCCGCAAGTTAGAAGAGGTGGAAGTGACTGAAAATGAGAAAGGCAGAGAGGTTAGAGGTTCTGGGATTTCACAGACAGATGTCACATTGTCACGTAGCCCCTCGCCTACTCTGCCCTTGGTATTTCTCAGGGACCACCCACCATTCAGTCCTTCTTAATTAGTGCGGTGACTGGCCAGGCTGCTGGAACTGGTTCTGCCATTTCTTTCATCAGCCCATTAGATCAGAAGGCAGAACAGACATTCCACACATTACTGTGGCGAAAGGGTCAAACCAGACAAGGAACCTTATGTAAACAGCTCTTTCCGCAAACATACACTAATTTGCCTGTGTGATTTTGCAACCTTTTAACATTTTAAATTGGGTTCTGTTGCTCCCACACAGTGCAAACCAGGCTGTATATCTGTAGAGATTGGAAGCAATGTCTAGCTCTTTTTTTAGTTGCACTCCGAGATTTTGCAAGTTCAGGTGTCTGTTCAATTGGAGGCGTATAATAGCCCGTCTCCAGCAGCCAGAATGAAGTGTATTGTCTGCAAGAATGCTCATAAATGCTCCAAACATAGTCGATAATTTAAAAAAAGGTTGTTTTTTTTGCAGTCTTCGTTACCGACTGTACCATCTTGTCCGTAGCTGTTAAAGATTTCAGTGCGGTGGGGTGGGAATTCACGGCCTGCTTCAGAAGCAAGATTTTTGGGGTGTGCTCAATAGAAACAGAGGACAGAGCCTGCCAATGACAGTACAGTTGACATGCGTAGGACAGAGCAGCTTAATCCTCCAGAATGTCTCTTTCTCTTCAGCCTCTTAATTCTGCTTTTGTTCCTGCCAAATATTATTTTTATAAAACTGTTGAAGCCTCAAGCCTGAGTGCCAGGACCTTAACTGGAGTCTGTGAAAGACAAATCTACAGTATCTAGTGTTGCATATCACCAAAGAGTAAAACTGTGAGGGGAAAGCATTATATTTATGATCAAGTCAAGCAGACACTTTTGAGCATGAAGACTGTTTTAAGAGGTGATCTTAGACAATGTGCTGTGTGAAATTGACACACACCTTTGTTGAAATCAAGCTGTCTGACACAAGCACTCTATAATATACACACACCACTCAGTACACACAGGGCTCTGTTGGTAACTTATCATGAACAAAATAAAAAGTGCAAAATAAATAATATATCACAGCACAGTGATGAAGGTACAGCCACTTCTATGAAGCATTGTGCACATTGTTTTATCAATTTTACTATTGCACTTTTTAAACCACTTTTACCATTTTTGCTTAAATCAACAATTGCTTGACTGACTTGAAATCAAATAAAATGTATTTATGTAGTGCATTTCACAAAACATTCATCACAGTATGCTTCACAGCAGACCCTGGCCTAAAACAGTCTTAAAAGTGAGCCCAGGTTGACAGAGGCAAGGAAAAAGTTTGAGTATCTGCTTAACTAAATGAAATGCCTATAAAGGTAACAATATGCCAAGCATATGGTAGCAGGCTGTATATCTAATTATATTAATTATATTTCACCTGTTTATAATTTTGCACCTTTGGTTTTTTACAGACTTTTTTTGCAGTGTAGGTTAATTTTCTGTATTTGACTCCATTCATCTTGTCCTTGATGGCACCTAGCTTCCCAATCCCTGCTGAGACGTAACCCCATAGCATCATGCTGCTACCACCAGGGTAGAGATATTTCAGAAAAATTACCTCAGTTCCACATCTCAAGTTGGAGTATAGAGTTTATCTAGAAATAACACTGGGAGAACTCTATGAGAGGTGCGGTGTACTTTCTCAAGGGAGCAGGAGTTCACACGGAGGTTTTATAATTGTGTCGTGTCGCATAAACATGAATTTTACATATACGAGCTTTGGCAGGATGTTAATTGAATATATTCAAACAACAGCTACTAGCATTTTCATAATCAAAATATTGTGATTACACCCTCATCTTGTGGCTAAACTCATGTAACATTTCTATTGGCTGGTTTAATGCCTTAATATTTTTGGACGACAAATAGCAGGTGCCTGAGCATAACGATTATGCAAATCACACTGGCTATATGAAAACAAAAAATGATTCTAGGCATGCATCCAGCTTCAACATAGGTTCCGTTATATCGTTGACACAAACTTTCAACTTGTATTTTTTCATCAACAAAGGTACACTGAATTATAATAATAAAACCACAATACTAATGCATATACTGTAAGTCTTTGGCATTGAGATACATCACCCCATGCCATATTTTCCCCATAGGCTGTGGGCAAAATAATGGAAACTATTAACTAACTTTATGAAGAAGGGAATTTATACATTTGGATTCAAGCTAAGCTTACTTTGTGTTTCAAAACTAATATTGGCCACAATAATATATGGTACATAAGGTAAAACCTCTTACTGGTTTCATATATCACATTGTCGGTTCTTTGCTTTAGACACCCAGGAACACAGAGAGGCTTTCCCTTGAGCAGGCAGCCACTCTGTGTATCATGCATCCCTACATTTCATCACAAATGCAATGTTTTTAACCCACCATTGCACACTCTATCAATTGATGGGTTGGACATCACTTGCCACTCGCAGAGAACAACACTGGTTGGTTTTTATCTACAAGGAGATTCTGGGCAAACTTCCTCTCTACCTCTGCACACTCCTCTGCCTCAACTCTAGTAGCTACCAGTTACGCTCTAGTCAATGGTTGTTTTTTAACACTCCTAGGGTTTTTACAGATCTTTTAATTATCATGCACTATGGGCATGGAATAACCTCCAAAAAAAGTTGAAATTGGACAAATTAATTTAATTGGATGATTTTAACAGTATAATTCAAAGCTTAACAAATGAGGTGTGCAATTGCTTTTTGTGATGAAGACACTACCAATGAACTGACTTTGACGTGTTGTCATTTGTGCATTAATTGTGAATCATGTTGTGTGATGTATTGTGTATTGTGAATTTGTATGTTGTACTTTTAAGCTTATTTTCTAACTTGGCCAGGTCTCTCTTGAAAAAGAGATTTTTAAATCTCAATGGGACTTCCTGGTTAAATAAAGGTTAAATAAAAAAATAAAAAAATAAAACTAGAGCATGGGTTACAGTCTATCCTGTTAAACCTTGAGCAAGGCTAAAGGCCAGAAACACCTCTCCCGGCATAAAGAGTATCAAGTGGTATTTTTCAAGTAAGGAAGGCCCTTATGCCATATGATAAATTAACATACTGTAGAATCAACAGAAAAGATAAGAAAACACAAATGCAAAAACCTGCACTGACATTACATAACAGGATGGTGTTACCTGGGTGATGGGCTGTGTTTGGTTTACGCCAAAGAGCTGAACTTTAGTGTCACAGGACCACAAGGTCTATAAACATGGCTTCCAGGCAAACTCAGAGGATTCCATGATGACCCTCCAGAGTTATATTGATTGCACCGACTAGGACATTTTTAAGGACTCCTGATGAATTGACTCTTACTGGTCACAAGACCTTGTGTGAAGAGGCTCATAAATGATCTTATCTGTAACATCATTATGTTAAATCTGTTTTGAATCAGAAAAAAGATTTTGCAAAGAGTAGAGGCAATAGAGATGTGAACTGGGAAATAAGAAAAGCTATGCTGAAATACAAAGACAAAGTAGAGAAGGAGCTTTGCAAGACTAACTCTCGTTTTGCATAGGAAGGTGTCAATGGTGGGGATGGAGAGGAAAGGGAAGAAAGCTGCTTTATCTGACAAACCTGAGGGGTGTTGGCTAATGAACTGAATAATTTTAATTGTGATGTGTATGATTTTAAACATGAACACCTAGCTTTTAGAGACAATGTTCGAGCCCCTGAGAAACAGTATTATCATTGATGAGGAGAAAGTGCTGGAAGCTCTTATGCATTCTAAGGAGAGAAAAAAGACCTGGACCTGATAGCATTGGGGGCAACTATGCGACATCCTTTCTTTTATATTCCAGTGCTCGCTTCATCTGAGAGAGATCCAAAAATATGGAAAGACTCTATGGTAGTTCCAGTTGTCAAGGTTAAGACTCCTAAATCAATGACTATGAAGGCCTTTGAGAGGGTTGTTAGGAATGAAATCCTTGCCAAGGATAGGCTTCATCCCCTACAATTTGCATATAAAGCTAAGCTAAGCTAAGCTAAACCCATCACCCTCCTTAACTTAGTTTTGAATCACGTGGAAAGTATTAAGACCCACACTAGGTTTCGGAGGACCAGACGCGACAGAAAGGAATCAGAAAGTCTCCACTAAGTGAAGACCAATAGAACGGAAGGATCTCCGTAAAGGGGAAAAGAAATAAAAGAAAAACCGAAAAAAACTCCGTCCTCAATCTTAGGAAGCACTGAAACAGAGACAGAACGTGGAGAAATGAAAACAACCCGAATTATACGGGCGACAAAACTCGAACTACGAGAATAGATTTAACAGAAAGCTAAGTACCTCTAGCCTCCAGTAAGAGAGGGCGGACTGAAAGAGGTACGGAAAGCAAAATAAATAAATCAAAGCAACCCCACTAATAGGGCGGAAAGACAAGCAGCGAGACTAAACTCCTTTAACTCCAGACAGCAGTGAGTTAGAAGGAGAGAAAATAAATAAAGCAGCAAACCAAGGAGGGTAGAGAAACAAGGACTGAAAAATAGAGTAAAAACAGGAAAAAAAGAAGATCTAGAGATAACCCTAACTTTTAGCTCTAACCGGACCTTCCTGCTTTACTTGAGTCTTCAAGCAAAACAGTCTCCGCGTCCTATATCTTACCGGCTACCAGTGAAATGCAAGATAACATGGAAGCACGGAAGAAGGAAGACGCAGGGCCCTATCTTACACCCGGCGCAAAGCGGCGCTAACTCAAACGCAAGTGTCTTTGCTATCTTACACCTGGCGCTTACGTCCTTTAACTAGCATGTATTCTTGCGTCCATTACAAGTGAACTGGGCGTGTTGGTCTTAAGATGAGGAGTGGCCAGGATTCTTTTTGGCGTATTGCTATCTTGAGCCAGCAGAAAGCGTTTGCGCTAGAACCACCACAAACCTGGTCTAAAGTCATATCGCAGTTGTTTACATGTTATTTTAACGGCGCATATAAGTGCGTCTACATAGGAGGCTACGCGCGTTGTGCGCACGCCTGTCTGTTACACACAGGGGCGCGCACAAGCATGACTAAAATATCTAGATCACAATGTGAAATATTATTATTGTGTAGGCTATATCAAAAATGCATAATAATAAAAGGTTCCATAGGTCCACATACCTTTCCCTCAGCGAAGGGAAACGATGCCACATTACATTGCTCTCAGCCCACTCCATTAACATCCAGGTGATGTGCGATGGTACGGGACAATGGCTATACAGTCAAGCTGGAAATTTTGCACACCCCTTTCACCTTCTCCATGTTTTATTACGTTACAGACATATTCTACAATAGATTTAGTTCATTTTTTGTCTCAAAATTCTACTCAAAATAGCCCATAATGACAAAGTGAAAACAGGTTTTAGACATTTGTGCTAATTTATTAAAAATCAAAATGTAAAATATATGTACACAAGTGATATGATATGACACCCAAAAGTGAGCTGAGGTGCATTTTGTTTCCACTGATACTGCTTGCGATGTTTCTACAACTTAATTGGAGTCCACCTGTGATAAATTCAATTGATTGGACATGATTGGGGATTGCCAACACCTGCCTATATAAGGTCCCACAGTTGACAGTGCATGTCAGAGCAAACTCCAAGCCATGGGGTCAAAGGAATTATCTGCAGACCTCAGAAACAGGATTGTGTCAAGGCATAGATCTGGAGAAGGGTACGGAAAAATCTCTGCAGCTTTACAGGTCCCAAAGAGCACAGTGGCCACCATCATTCGTAAATGGAAGAAGTTTGGAACCACCAAGAATCTTCCTAGACCTGGTCACCCGGCCAAACTGAGCAATCGGGGAAGACGGGCCTTGGCCAGGGAGGTGAGCAGGAACCCGAGGGTCACTCTGACAGAGCTCCAGCGTATCCTTGTGGAGATGAGAGAACCTTTCAGAAGATCAACCATCCAGGCAGCACTCCACCAATCAGGCCTTTATGGTAGAGTGGCCAGACGGAAGCCCCTCCTTAGTAAAAGGCGCATCACAGCCCGCTTGGAGTTTGCCAAAAGGCACCTAGAGGACTCTCAAACCATGAGAATCAAGATTCTCTGGTCTGATGAAACCAAAATTTAACTTTTTGGCCTGAATACCAAGCGTCACGTCTGGAGGAAAACAGGCACCGCTCATCACCTGGCTAATACCATCCCTACAGTGAAGCATGGCGGTGGCAGCATCATGATGTGGGGATGTTTTTCAGCAGCGGGAACGGGGCGACTAGTCCTGATAGAGGGAAAGATGAATGCAGCTAAGTACACCGGGATCCTTGAAGAAAACCTGCTCCAGAGCACTCTGGACCTCAGACTGGGGCGAAGGTTTACTTTCCAACATGACAACGACCCAAAGCACACAGCCAAGAGAACAAAGGAGTGGCTTCGGAGAAAGTCTGTGCATGTCCTTGAGTGGCCCAGCCAGAGCCCAGACCTGAATCCAATTGAACATCTGTGGAAAGAGCTGAAAATGGCTGTGTACCGACGCTCCCTATCCAACCTGACAGAGCTTGCAAGGATATGCCAAGAGGAATGGGCAAAAATGTCCAGAAACAAGTGTGCCAAGCTCGTAGCTTCTTTCCCAAGACGCCTTGAAGCTGTAATCGCTGCCAAAGGTGCAGCAACCAAGTATTAGGCTAAGGGTGTGTACAGATATGTAACCCCTAAATAACCTATTTTTGTCAGTAAAATAAAATTGCATATTTTCTAAAAACCTGTTTTCACTTCGTCATTATTGGCTATTGTGTGTAGATCAGTGGTTCTTAACCTTGTTGGAGGTACTGAACCCCACCAGTTTCATATGCGCATTCACCGAACCCTTCTTAATTGGAAAAATAAAATATGATTTTTTCAAATTCAAAACATAGGTATGTTTTACTGGTGCACAAAATGAACCGTGCATCAACATCACTGTGTTCAAAGAACAAAACCAGCAAAACATGATTTTCACGCAAAAACAAAAACATAATAATGAATACTTACTGCAAATCAGTGTGACTTCTGCTGTTGCCTTTCAGAGACCAGTTCAGAAATGCGCGGCTTCACCTTGGCAAGTGCCACTCTCATGTCATTTTCGCAACAAAGTCTGTTCCTTTTCTTCGTTTTTATGTCCTCCGCCGAACCCCTGAGACTGACTCACCGAACCCCTGGGGTTCGATCGAACCCAGGTTAAGAACCACTGGTGTAGATGTTTGGGGCAGAAAATGAACTGAATCTATTGTAGTATAAGTCTGTAACGTAATAACACGTGGAAGGTGAAAGGGGTGTGCAGACTTTCCGGCTTGACTGTACATTAAAAAGGAGCTGATAACACCTATATCAAGCCTAATGCGCGAATTGTCATTTACACCTAATGCGTGAATTGTCATTCAATGGAAAACTCGCGCACTGCAATAGACGGACATTTGAGTTCTGAAAATGCGCTTCAGACATCATTACAATACAGCTCTGTTTATCTAGGAATACAGCCTGTAAGTAAATAGAATGGTTTGTGACTGAAAAAAGTTAAAAACCTTGTCCAGTGAATATTGCTTTTATTGTTTTTCAAATAGCCTAGGCTACAGCGGATTCGCTGTGCATAAGGTTTTTTTCGATAGCCTATGGTTAAAAAACCACGCACAAGCATGTCTGTTTCGCCATCATAAGCAATCCGCCAAGGTGGAAAAGCAGGCTTTTAAAGGGAATGGGATATGACATTTTGATCGGTTTATTGCATGTCACGCCCAAGACACACCTATAATTAATGAAGAGACTAGGTTCAGCCCAGTTGCACCTTGCGCCGTGCTTAGCACCCAAAAAACACACCGCTAAAATAGCAAAAGTGGACTTGGACACGCCCTAAATGGACTTAGCGCCATGCGCTTAGACCAAGCGCCAAGATAGAGCCTGCAGAGTTTAAATAACCAGCAGAAGAGCCGCACAGGTGCAATCCCTAATTGTCGGAACGAACGAAAGCCCGACACGGACAATTAAGCAAAGAAAAAACGTCCAACAGGCGCTAGAGGGAAAACGAGAAACAAAAGAAAACATAAGCCTGCAGACCATGACACTTATCTTCTGCTTTTAATGGCGTACAGCCCCATATTCTTGCATGTTGGCTTATTAGTGACTTTGTTGTGGATTTTAACACTATTTGACAGGTGTAGAGCCGGAAAATAGTGGAAATAGCCGACATTGGACTGCATAACTGAACACAGCTTTAAAATTGTAAAATTGAAATAAGCAAAATATTTCTTGCATCTGTTATATATTCATACATTCATATGTGCGCATTCATAACACCACCAAAATAATAAAATGCACCATTTAATCCTGGTCTGGGTTGGTTTATGTCATGGTTGTGCTTGCCTTTCTCCCGGAGACTAACGGACAGACAGAACGCACCAATCAGACCTTGGAGAACACCTTGCGTTGTTTGGCTGCCTCCAACCCCACATCTTGGAGCCGCCACCTCGCATGGGCTGAATACGCCCATAATACCTTGCGCAATGCCTCTACTGGCCTCTCTCCGTTTGAGGCGCAAATGGGGTATCAACCCCCGTTATTTCCAGAACTGGAGAGAGATGTGGAGGTACCTTCCGCAGGGTCCTTAGTTCGAAGGTGTAGAGCAGTTTGGAAGCGTGTGCGCTCATCCCTCCTGCGTGCCACGGCCAAGCAAAAGATGGCGGCAGATAGGCGTCGTCGTCCTGCTCCCTCTTATAGGGTAGGGCAACGTGTTTGGCTCGCTACGCGGGATCTCCCCTTGCGAGTAGAGTCTCGCAAACTCGCTCCTCGTTTTGTTGGACCCTTCAAGATCCTTCAGAGGATAAACCCAGTCACCGTGCGGTTACAGCTCCCGCGCGCTATGCGCATCCACCCCACATTTCACGTCTCTCGGTTAAAACCTGTGCTTGTTAGCGCCCTCGCTCCGGCAGACAAGCCGCCACCTCCTCCCCGGTTCTTGGACGGAGGCCCGGTTTATACGGTACGGCGTATTTTGGCCGAGAGACGCGTGGGCAGGGGTTTTCAGTTTCTGGTGGATTGGCAGGGCTATGGCCCTGAGGAGCGCTGCTGGGTACCATCCAGAGACATTTTGGATTCGCAACTTATCAGAGACTTCCGCAGAGATAAGACTTAGGGATCTTCTGGGGACGTCCCTTAGAGGGGGGGTCCTGTCATGGTTGTGCTTGCCTTTCCCTAGCTCTGCGGGCGTTCGTTACCTGTATTAAGCACTCTATCGGATTTTTCATATTCCACGCCGTTCCACGTTTTCATTTCGCCAGCACTTAGTGATTTCACCTGTTCATGGTTTCCGCCGGCTATTTATACTTTGCGTCTTCCGGTATCGGCGCTTCCATGTTAATTCGCTTAACTGTCAAGCCGGTAAGGTTTAGGATCAGTACGCCCTATTGAACGCTTTGTTTCAGCTTTGCTAAACAACGCGGGTCTTGATAGAACTACTGTAGTATTCTTATTCCTCTCGCTTTTAGTGCGAGTTAGTTAGTTTGTTCGGTCGCGCTATTTTTGGCTCTTTCCTACGAGCGTTTCGCCCGATACTTCCGGGTTTGTTTTTCCTTTGTTTGTTCCGTCGCCTCTTTAGATTCCTCTCTTCTTGAGAGTAGAGGTTTTGTTTTCTAAAAGTATTTTCTCTCGCTGACTTATTTGTCAGTTCGCCCAATTCGTTGGGTTGTTTTCTTTTCTCTCCCCTTTTAAGTCTCCTTCCTCACTCCCCTGTTTTGGGAGCTGGAGCTTTTCTGTTTTCCTTTTTCCCTCTCCCTCCTACAGAGTCCGCTCTGTTTTATTGGTGTCTCTCCAGAGTCACTTGCCTGAAAACCCTTCTGTCGCGTTTGGTCCTCCAAACCAACTCACTCCCTTACAGAACATGGAAGCCAGTAGAGAGGTTCCAGCGACAGAGGTAGCTCAGCTCTTGGCTAGTCAGGGCGCTGCTATAGCCAGTCATGAGGAGGGCATGCGTATTCTCCAGGCCTCTCAGCAGGCGTTACTTAGCCAACACGAGCAGCTTATGAGACAGTTGCAGGTACAGGCTGCCAGCCTGCGCGATGTGGCGGAGAGTCTCCAAAACCTGACTCTCGCCACTGTACCCCCCCCAGTCGCACAAGCACCACCTATAAACCCCCCACCCCCCCCCCACCGGAGGCGAGGGAGCCCAAACTCCAACTTCCCCTTCGTTACGGTGGTGAGCCGGGGAAGTGCAAAGGGTTCCTAACCCAGTGTTTAATTTTTTTCAAAGCGCAGGGCTCCCGTTTTCGTTCTCATAATTCCCAGATAGCATTTATACTTTCCCTCTTAACCGGTACTGCTCTCGAGTGGGCCGACCCGCTTATTAGAGCCAATGCACCGATGATGAGCCACACGGATCAGCTTATGGCAGAGATGAAGTCAGTCTTTGACCATGACGTCTCCGGTCAGGAGGCGGCCATGCGACTGACCTGTCTTCGCCAGGGCACCGAGACGGTGGCAGCCTTTTCCATCGGGTTTCGAGCACTGGCAGGGCAGACTCAGTTCTTTGTTTTTGAACGCCCTGTCCGATCCTGTAAAGGACGCTCTGTCGGTGCTCGAGCCTCCCGCCACGTTCGGCGCCCTAGTTTCCACAGCCATCCGTGTGGATAAACGCATTCGGGAGAGAGAACGTGGGAGGGCTAAAGGGGGAAACAGATATCACCCCACCCGCTATTCACAGTTTTCTGCATCACCATCCCCCACCTCTTCCTCCTTTAGTATGGGAGAACCTATGCAGGTGGATGGGGCAGCGTTGAGCAAACCCAAGGGCGCTAGTCTGTGGAAGGGGAGGTGTAGATATTGCCAGAAAGAGGGGCATATGAGAGATCAGTGCCCTAAGCTAGTGGGAAAAGGGGACTCTCGCTAGGGGAACCGAGGGTTCTAGCGAGAGAGGTTCATGTCCACCCTCGGACCCTCATTTCTGTGCAACTGCTTTGGGGAGGGCGTCAGACCAGCTGTGATGCCTTTTTAGATTCCGGAGCAGTCAAATCTTTTATCGATGCTAAGTGGGTCAAAGCTCTTGGTATTCCTACCTTGATTCTTCCGCGGTCTCGTCTAGTCACGGCTCTTGATGGTCGTCCGTTGGGCACGGGGACCATTTCTCAAATCACCACCAGGGTACGCATGCGCATTCCCTATTGCGACCATATAGAGGAGATCCAGTTCTTCCTGGTCGATTCCCCAGCGTATCCACTTATTTTAGGACACTCCTGGCTTACCCGCCATAATCCTCACATTAACTGGGAGG
Organism: Synaphobranchus kaupii; assembly: GCA_029718625.1. Classification (NCBI taxonomy): domain Eukaryota; kingdom Metazoa; phylum Chordata; class Actinopteri; order Anguilliformes; family Synaphobranchidae; genus Synaphobranchus; species Synaphobranchus kaupii. Next base: position 75,536,965 of record CM056378.1, read on the forward strand.
AGGGCGGGGCTGTTATCCGTCACTGGGGTCCCCAGTGCGGACCCCACTGTTCAGTCCCTAGATTCCTCGTGGCAGGAGGGTCTCCTAGTACTCAGGCCGAGTCCGGCACTGATAGCGCACAGGAGCAGGACGGTTTTTGTTCTCATGGGGAGAACTCCCTGGTCCTCTCCGAAGGGGGCAAGGAGAGCCTAGCCTGGGATTCTCTGGCGGATGGCCCACTTATGTGGGAGGAACAGCTCACTGACTCAGAGATTGAATGGCCTGTGTCGCTCGATTCTCTCTCGAGCGAGGAGAGCGCTAAAGTAGGGGGGGTTATAGTATTTTCCCTCCCTCCCAATGTCCCTGAGCAGTACAGAACTTTTTCTGAGGTTTTTAGCAAGCAACGGGCCACTACGTTGCCGCCTCACAGGGCTTATGATTGTGCTATTGAGCTCTACCCAGGCACTGTCCCTTCCAGAGGGTCCTTGTACTCTCTATCTGCCCCGGAGAGCGCAGCCATGAAGGCTTACATTGAGGAGTCCTTAGCCAATGGATTTATTAGACCTTCCACTTCACCGGCAGGAGCGGGGTTTTTTTTCGTTAAGAAAAAGGACGGGGGTCTTCGCCCATGTATTGACTATCGGTCCCTCAATGACATCACGGTGAAGAACCGTTATCCCCCTCCCCCTGATGAATTCAGCGTTTGAACGGCTCCAGGGAGCGTCTATTTTTACTAAGCTCGATCTGCGTAATGCGTACAACCTTGTGCGTATTCGTCAGGGTGACGAGTGGAAAACCGCTTTTAATACGCATAGCGGACACTACGAGTACCTGGTGATGCCATTCGGGCTCACTTGCGCCCCCTCTGTTTTCCAAGCGCTAGTGAACGACGTGCTTAGGGAGATGTTAGAGAGATTCGTCTTTGTTTATCTTGACGATATTTTAATCTTTTCTTCCGATCTCCCGACGCACGTTGTTCACGTCAAGCAGGTTTTGTCAGCGCTCCTTAAGGCTCAGTTATTTGTGAAAGCGGAGAAATGCGTTTTTCACACTAACTCGGTTTCTTTTCTTGGGTTCATTGTTGCTGACGGCGAGGTACGGATGGACCCTAAGAAAGTGTCCGCGGTAAAAGACTGGCCCACTCCGTCTTCTCTCAAGCAGGTTCAGCGTTTTTTGGGGTTCGCAAATTTTTATCGGCGGTTCATCTGCAATTTCAGTGCGGTAGCGGCCCCTATTACTGCGCTCACTAAAAAGACACTCCCCGGGTCCTTTCAATGGAATTCCAAGGCGGAGGCGGCATTTTCGGAGTTAAAGAGGAGATTTAGCTCCGAGCCCATACTCGTGACCCCCAACCCATCCCTTCCCTTTGTGGTAGAGGTGGACGCCTCTGAACTAGGTGCCGGAGCCATTCTTTCCCAGCACTCCCCGCTTGATCACAAGATGCACCCCTGTGCTTATTTCTCTCGTGCATTAACACCCGCAGAGAGGAACTACGACGTAGGGGACCGGGAGTTGCTGGCCGTAAAGCTAGCACTGGAGGAGTGGCGCCACTGGCTCGAGGGAGCTGAGCATCCGTTCACTGTATGGACGGATCATAAAAACCTTGAGTATGTGCAGCAAGCTAAGAGGCGTAACTCCCGTCAGGCTCGGTGGGCGTTGTTTTTTTTACGTTTCAATTTTTTAATCACATACCGCCCTGGCTCCAAAAATGTGAAGCCGGATGCGCTTTCTCGCGTGTTCGACCGTACTGACAAGGATCCCATTCCTGAACCCATTGTCCACGCCGACCACATTGTGGCTCCTGTTATGTGGGCAGTCGAGGCAGCAGTACAGAAGGCTCTGAAGTCTAATCCAGATCCAGGTGGGGGTCCTCCCCACTGCCTGTTCGTTCCTTCCCGGGTGAGGCCTCGAGTTCTCCAATGGAGACACGCCTCCCAGTTGGCCGGCCACCCGGGCGTTCACCGTACTAAGGACTTTGTTTCCCGGCGTTTTTAGTGGCCCGGTCTTGAGAGAGACGTACGGTCCTTCGTTGCTGCCTGTCCTGTGTGTGCTCGGAGCAAGGGATCATGTGCCCAGCCCTCGGGTCTCCTGCGCCCTCTTCCCATCCCTAGCCGCCCTTGGAGTCACATCGCACTCAACTTTGTCACCGGGTTGCCGGTGTCCTCTGGTAACACGGTGATATTAGTGGTCGTAGATCGCTTCTCCAAGGCGGCTCATTTTATCGCACTTCCGAAACTCCCTTCAGCACCAGAGACAGCCCAGCTCATGGTGGACCACGTTTTCCGAGTACACGGCCTCCCTGTGGACGTGGTATCTGATCGCGGTCCCCAATTCACTGCGAGATTCTGGCGTTCCTTCTGCTCTCTATTAGGCGCGTCTGTCAGTCTTTCCTCCGGCTTTCACCCGGAGACTAACGGACAGACAGAACGCACCAATCAGACCTTGGAGAACACCTTGCGTTGTTTGGCTGCCTCCAACCCCACATCTTGGAGCCGCCACCTCGCATGGGCTGAATACGCCCATAATACCTTGCGCAATGCCTCTACTGGCCTCTCTCCGTTTGAGGCGCAAATGGGGTATCAACCCCCGTTATTTCCAGAACTGGAGAGAGATGTGGAGGTACCTTCCGCAGGGTCCTTAGTTCGAAGGTGTAGAGCAGTTTGGAAGCGTGTGCGCTCATCCCTCCTGCGTGCCACGGCCAAGCAAAAGATGGCGGCAGATAGGCGTCGTCGTCCTGCTCCCTCTTATAGGGTAGGGCAACGTGTTTGGCTCGCTACGCGGGATCTCCCCTTGCGAGTAGAGTCTCGCAAACTCGCTCCTCGTTTTGTTGGACCCTTCAAGATCCTTCAGAGGATAAACCCAGTCACCGTGCGGTTACAGCTCCCGCGCGCTATGCGCATCCACCCCACATTTCACGTCTCTCAGTTAAAACCTGTGCTTGTTAGCGCCCTCGCTCCGGCAGACAAGCCGCCACCTCCTCCCCGGTTCTTGGACGGAGGCCCGGTTTATACGGTACGGCGTATTTTGGCCGAGAGACGCGTGGGCAGGGGTTTTCAGTTTCTGATGGATTGGCAGGGCTATGGCCCTGAGGAGCGCTGCTGGGTACCATCCAGAGACATTTTGGATTCGCAACTTATCAGAGACTTCCGCAGAGATAAGACTTAGGGATCTTCTGGGGACGTCCCTTAGAGGGGGGGGTCCTGTCATGGTTGTGCTTGCCTTTCCCTAGCTCTGCGGGCGTTCGTTACCTGTATTAAGCACTCTATCGGATTTTTCATATTCCACGCCGAGTTTTCATTTCGCCAGCACTTAGTGATTTCACCTGTTCATGGTTTCCGCCGGCTATTTATACTTTGCGTCTTCCGGTATCGGCGCTTCCATGTTAATTCGCTTAACTGTCAAGCCGGTAAGGTTTAGGATCAGTACGCCCTATTGAACGCTTTGTTTCAGCTTTGCTAAACAACGCGGGTCTTGATAGAAGTACTGTAGTATTCTTATTCCTCTCGCTTTTAGTGCGAGTTAGTTAGTTTGTTCGGTCGCGCTATTTTTGGCTCTTTCCTACGAGCGTTTCGCCCGATACTTCCAGGTTTGTTTTTCCTTTGTTTGTTCCGTCGCCTCTTTAGATTCCTCTCTTCTTGAGAGTAGAGGTTTTGTTTTCTAAAAGTATTTTCTCTCGCTGACTTATTTGTCAGTTCGCCCAATTCGTTGGGTTGTTTTCTTTTCTCTCCCCTTTTAAGTCTCCTTCCTCACTCCCCTGTTTTGGGAGCTGGAGCTTTTCTGTTTTCCTTTTTCCCTCTCCCTCCTACAGAGTCCGCTCTGTTTTATTGGTGTCTCTCCAGAGTCACTTGCCTGAAAACCCTTCTGTCGCGTTTGGTCCTCCAAACCAACTCACTCCCTTACAGTTTAAACGCAAAAGCATTATTCAACACTAAACTTACACAGCTCAGAATGTTTCTATTGACACACCCTTATTGCGCCACCCTATGGGTTTTGCTGCAGTCCACGAAACTTACAAACCTGGCGCTGGCGAAAAATATTCCATTGTGAGAGACGAAATGAGCAATTCCATTTACACTCAGGCGCATTTGCGCTTGCGTCAATTTCATCACCAGAATCTATCCACAGTCTGAACATGTAACTGGAGGGTATGTGGATTAGGACTGCACCTATGAATATTTTCTGTTATTGTTGAATGTTGTTTATGTATCTTTTTCATGCTATTGTTATATATCCCTTATGTATTTATTTTCCGCTATGGTATATGGCTTCTTTGTGTTCTTAACTGTTGAAACTGCTGAAAAAAGAATTGCAAGGATAATAAAGAATTCTCGACTTTACTCCAGGCAGGATTTAATGTTGGCTTTCTTTCTTACTGCTTTTTGTGTACATATTTGTAGGCCATACAATTTAATGTAGCCCTGAGACTAGTGTTGCCTTACTTTGTGCATGTGGGAGTGTTTCTCTCTTCCTCTCCTTTTCCTTCTCTTCTTTTCCCTTTCTCTTTTCTTCTTCTACATTATTCTATTATACACTTTTCTCCTCAATAATAATCAGATTTCATAGAAATGTATATAATATTCTAATCATGAATATTATGTACACTATTGTTCTAATTTTTATTATTATTAATAAAATATTAAAATAGCCATTTGTTTAAGTGAAATAAAATGAACTATTGGTAAGATTGTAATATTGAGTTATTCAGATGGTCAGTAATTCATTGAGTTATTCAGGGGTCCTTCTATTATAACTATGAATTAGTATTAATATGGTCACAGGGAAGTGACCAGTGAAAGAGTTCTTCTTTCATTTTATTTCGTGGTGAAAAGTCAGTGAAATGCTGTCTAGGCATTCAGGTGAAAACCCGGCTATTTTTTTTCTACCCAACTAGCCAAGATATATTCGGATACAACATGAGCTATATTGGGTTAAAGGGATAGTTCATCCATTTTGAAGCATTTGATATTGTTTTACTTATCACCTAAATAGTATGTTAAACTGTAGTTATGCTGTCATGGTCTCACCGTTAGTAAATCCTGAATTGGAGAAATGCTAACAATTAGCATTTTGCCATTGGATATAATTTCACCCTGACTAACTTGCTTGAAAATAACCGCCCAAATCCACTGAAATAAGGTTTAACAACAGCTTTACAAGTGTCGTTGCTGGAAACGAAAATGCACATATGATTACCATGGTACAATATTAAGGACAATATTTTAGCTCAAATTACTGTATATGGTGTCATTTCAGATTTCAGATGTCATTGTTTAGAATAAGAACATCCGGTAAGAGAGTCTGTAACTTTTAGTATCTGTAAGGGGGAGTGTGAGTTTCGGAGAACCAAACACGACCAATAAGGATTTCTAAAAGCGTATCAAGAAAGATACGCCACAAAACGCGAAAGTAGCCGCACCAGGACTGAGATAACACAGGATCGGTAGCAAAACTTCCCTAGCACAAGGCAAAACAAAGCAAACTCCAAAAACTGAGGCGGAAAAAATCCGATAGAGTGTCCTGATGACGCCAAAAGGAAAACCGAACGCAGAAACAGCAGAGGCTGCTAGAAACCATGACAGTATCACTCCGCATTCCGCAATTACTTTTAGTATCACTCCGCAATTATTGCTAGTCAAATCACAAAGATTACTCCATTAATAGTAAACAATAGTCAAATTGGTTTCATGTCTTGCAGACAATTGATAGACAATGCAAGAAGAACACTAAATATAACACAAATATCACCAAAAAATCATATTCAATAACTATGTTTCCACTAAATGTGTCTTCTATTTTCAAGGGGACTAGGCAAGGTGAACTTATTTTTTAATATTTTTCCATTATTGCTTATTTATCTAATCCATAATGATCTATCCCTGCTTTGTTGCATGCGATAGATTTGTAAAGTGAAGCTTCCAAGTATACACTGAATGAGAACATTTACATTTACATTTTAGTCATTTGGCAGACGTACATTAGTGCATTTTCAAACTAGGAACAAGTGCGTTAAAACAACCCTAAATGGTAAATACGATTTCAAACACCAGGCGTAGTCAGTATGATTTTTTAAAATTTATTTATTTTTTTTTTTTGGGGGGGGGGCACAAGATATCGATCATTGGCGTGTACAACAGTAAGCCAATAAGTAACCTTAAGTATTAAACTAGCAGCTTGAACCACTTAAACAAGGATTCAGAAAAACACAATCAAGGGAGGTCACAAGGAGGTAGGGAGGGGTGGAGAGAGGTGCAGCTTGAAGAGGTGAAGACTTTCTGTTGTTCTGACCAGAAAGGAGCTCATTCCACCACCGTGGGGCCAGGACAGACAGACGTCGAGACCGGGTGCTAGTATGAAGTGGGGGGGGGGGGGGTACCAGTCGTGCCTGGAAGGCGAGCACCAATGTTTTGAATTTGATGCGAGCCATCACAGGTAGCCAGTGGAGGTCAATGAGCAGGGGGGGTGACATGGGAGTGTCGGGGGAGGTTGAAGACCAGGCGCGCTGCTGCATTCTGGATAAGCTGAAGGGGTCTAATGACCGATGCTGGCAGGCCAGCCAGGAGAGAGTTGCAGTAGTCCAGGCGGGACAGCACCATCGCTTGGACCAGGAGCTGGGTTGAGTGGGTGGTGAGGAAGGGACGGATTCTCCTGATGTTGTACAGGAAGAACCTGCACACCCGGGTTACCACTGCGATGTTCTCGGAGAGGGACAGCCTGTTGTCCATCACCACTCCGAGGTTCCTGGTAACACTAACCCTAGTACTAGCTGCTCTACTGTCATTGCGTCTTGAATCGTCAGTCGATGTGGAAGCTTCGCTGGATCTTACTGGTCGGAATAATAATAATTTTTTTTTTTTGGTATTTTAGCTTTAGCTTGTTTTGATAATGTTTTTGCGGCATTTTTTGGCACCACAACTAGCCTACAAGACTTCATCTTGAGAAATAAACCACGTAGGCTAGCCTAGCTACTCACTGTTTTTTGCAGCTTTTCCTGAAGAGCGAGCTTTTGGAGAATTGAATGTGCAAGGGTCGCATGCGAGACATGTATCTGAAGTCTGCGTCGGGTCACATATTGAATCTTACTCTCCCAAACCTGAGCTTCAGCATTTGCATGGAATGAGTAAAAGATGCAATGGAATTGTGTTATTGTGCTGGTTGGCCAAATACATCTTCCATAAGTCAATGCAAAATATGAGGTCAACAAAAGTGACTACTCAATAAAAAAACAACAACAACTCGTTACACTCACAGTGATGATGGCCTAATGCTGAATTGTGTATATATAATTTATCATTTGTATACATGTAATTTATTTTACATTTCAACATACTGTTGAAATGCTAATCAGTCATAGTATAGTAATAGCAATAATAATATTCTTACACTATGTACGAGTAGTGGGCCCTTATATATTAATTTCTGTTTATCATACCTGACAGTGAAATTGAGTTTAATCAAATGGCACCATCCTCTGCATATTACTGGGGAAGCTAATGCAATAATAACATCATACATTAATATTATTAGCATTAATATATTGACAGTACCAAACTAGTTTTGTTCTCATATGTAATGCTTAGAATAGTTAAACTTTGTGAGAACTTTGCAGTGTCACACGAGATATAATTAATTATGTAACAATGGGCAAAAAGGATATACAGTATATGAATCATCCTGTATTTAGCTGTTCACATAATGATCTGTATTTATGCAATTTTATTGTTTTTGTATTTTTTTATTTGACTGGTAAACCAAGACTTTTAAAAAGCTTTCTCAAACTGACAGCTTCTCTCTAACACTCTAAACTGTAACCAGACCATCACCAGCATCTTCCCTCTCTCTGGTGAATTCCTGGTTATCTACCTGGAGGGGTGCAGGGGAGACACAGACGAAACAACTGACTATGTTTATTTATGGGTTTAAAGTGGGTGCTATTAAATTGTTCATTTCAACAATAATAAAGAGGTCCTCTGAGGGGGGGGGGGGATTTCGAACAAGAGCAAAGGATGAACAAGGACAAGGGGGTTGTTGTACAGGAGAAGGTTAGAGTTCAGAATAAAAAGCAGGTTTTCCTCCCTTGTGCTCTCAGCAATTATTCTGTGAGATTAAAAAGCTTCTGTCACTGAACGCCCTTAGCTCTCCTGTGAATCTTATGCTCATTTTCCGCCTGGTTCCTCCGCCAAATTTGTACCATATTTTGCAGTTGGTAAATCTTATTCTCTTTGTGTTCCCAGACAATTGACCATGAATAATTAGATAATACAATATGCCTTTTATTCAGTGCCAACACTCTAGTGAGATCTCTCCTCTCTCAGTTAATTAGTTTAGTGTGCTTCTTCATTGCATTCATGTGAATTATAAATGCAGGGTACCTTGAAGCCCCCCCACCCCCACAGCAAAGTTCTTGTTGTACCAGCACTGGCCACTAAAAGAAAATAATCTTCCAAAAATCCAACAAATCCACTACATGTGTTTTAACTGACAACTGCATAAATCTCAAATCTTATTTTGCATTTAGGGCAAGTACCTATTAAACACGTGTACATACTAAACCTAAATTTTTTAATTTCAAGTAAGATTAAAACAAAATGCTGCTTATTTCTTTTTTTGCTGTTTCAACCAGCTGATATGTTTATATAAAGTTATTTCTTAGCAAGTCAGATTTATCTTTATTGAATTATGGATGGTCATGTGCAAATACCACCTGTCGGCCATTTTGAGAGCTGCGCAAAAACATGCTCTGAAGGGGACCTTCTGAAGATGACATTTTCTTTTGCAATAGCTGGTTTTTAATATTGAAATTAGATATCTGTAGAGGATATCAGATTACACATATAACAAATATTGTCTTTATCTGATAAAAAATGTGGTTTTCTGAGTTAGCAGTCGCATGTCATGGTAAAAACACTAGTGACATAACTTAGTGTGGTGCAACAACATAATAGATAGTCTATTTAAATGTTTATAATTGTATTAATGTACCAGTTTTTACAGTTAATAACTAAGGTAAGAACTACAGTTGATGTCCATGCATGCTATAGATCATGTTGCCTTAATCAAGAGTGCACAAGTAGAAATCCCTCTGTACTAAGTACAAAGGACTTAAAACATCAGTTCTAATACACATTAATACATTTGACTAAATTGATATTTTGAGTTAATCAACTTTGTGTCCAGAAGTTCAGTTTACTAAATTTTTTGTTTGCAGAATGTTGACTCATTTTTAAAAATTGAAGTCACCTACTATTTTTTACAGTGCAGAGCGGGAGGCACTGCAACTGGAATGCCTCAACAGAGATCTGACTGTTGGTGCACCCTGTATGACCCCAGGGGCAGGTAGGGTAAGTGAGGCATGGGGGAGACCAGAACGAATTCAGTTTATTGGAGCTCAGGTTAAGGTTGCGTACCTTGCTTAAACAGTAACAGTGCCCTGCCTGGGAATTAAACTGGCAGCCTCTGTGTTACAAGACCAGTTCCCTAACCCTTATGTGATACTGCCACCCCTGATGCATTAGGCAAATCCAAACTGCAGTTAGATGAGAATGTTATATTTTAGAACCAAATGTGTCTCCATGACAGCACCCACCCCTTGCTTTTCTCAGCTACTCACTCCTCTATCCCAGATGGACCGCTCATCGCTCAGTAGCCCCTCCAGTGTTTGATTAGGTGTCTTTGATCTGCGGGTTGGTGCAGCAGTCACAGTGGCTCCATCGGCAGATCAGAGTGTACCATGTAAAAAGTAATAACCTAACGTAAGTTAATGAAGAGAACAGTCCATTCAGCCAACAATGCTTGCCATTTTCCTACCACTAAATGGTACCAAGTGATGAGTGGTCATTGCATGCTTTCGGGGGGCTCAAATGCTACTCCTCACCCTTCCAATTACTTTGCAATGGGACACACTGTAACACTCTTCCACTAGCATGTATGACGCTCAGAGATGACGCTGTCACAGAGGGGCAGAAGAATCGGGGACAGGCATATAGCTATGCTCAAATCCATGCTAACAATTGCAGACTAAATTCTAACTCACACATACGCATGTGTCCAGCCTCTAGGTTGTCCAGTAACATTCTGGCCCTTACACACTCTGTTACGTGTGCTAACGTGATGTCACTATCTCACTTAAAGAGACTGTATGTCAAACATTGATTGGGGAGAAAAATTGACATGCACTTGACAAATGATGGTCTACGCATCCAGGCTTCCCATTTTAATTTAACAATTTTCCCATTTAATTTCTACCTAGTTTCACCATCCAGGCTTTTCTGATGATTCTCTATTCCAAGAACATTTAAACCTTCAATATACACAATGAAATGTTCATTGTCCAGTAGAGCTCACATGTACTCTAAAATATACTTTAGCAGTTGATTTAACACTGTGTACATTCAACAGTAAGCTGTTTCAGAGGTGGGAGCCTACGAGAGGAGCATTATGGGTTAAAAGCGCCGAGGTTTGAGTCAGTTTGAGTACAAATGTCTCTGTGTCCAGTAGCCAGCCTCTAGAACTGGCATTAACACGATCAGCAATGTCTGTATGCAGCGAGAATGTTCATGCAAAATTGCTGCTTACAGAACGCCATGGCACAAATGCGAATGTAACCTCTAATTTCCTTCACATAACCTTACGCTAATTGCTACATACATGGGCACCTACGCTACAATTTGGGGCCTTCAGCATCTCTCCTGTGTCCTGAACACCTGCGGGCGTTTAGCATCTCTACAGAAGGCTGGACAAACACTGCCTTTATCTCTTCAGCAGAGAGGTCTTAATTACAATCTACCAAACCCTGTCATTAGCGAGGTTTCCGAGGGTAACGACTTTTCATTGCCCTCTCATTATTTCTGAGCTCACTGTGTACGGGGCTACCGACCTCATTCCCCAGAACTGCGTTGATAAAAGCCAACGGTTCATAAAGCCGATATATTTGAGTCACTCGCTGAGAGGAAAAGAGAAGTGCAGAATGACACATAAAACTGTCCTTTCGTTTCAAAAATATGTTTTACATATGTAACCACCTTTACTTTGTCAAGCCTATGTGTGGATGTCTGGATTATTATAGACTTTATAAAGCAATTTCCGCCTTCGCAATGCATTTTGATACCCTGCATGGCAAAAATGCAACATGACTTTAAAACTTTCCAAATGTAATTTCTTCTCAAACAGCATTTTAATAAATTATATATTGCAGCTCCTTCAACCAAAAACTACATATTAGAAAGCACTTTGGAGGGGAATTATGTAGCAGTGTTTCATTACTACAACATGAATCTGGAAAACATAGCTTCGCTACAATTAAACCTTCACTCACTCTTTTCTGTACAGATAACTAGATGATCCAAACATTTTTAATAATCTCTGTTAAGTATAAAATAGGCTAAAATGCAATCATTATAGTTTTAGATATAATAAAACATATTAAATATTTATAAGTAGTGTGTACAAAAATACACCATTGGGACTTGCTGGCCATCCTGCCCAGTGAAAATTACTCACAGCAGACTCATTTTGTTAATGATAACCAAATATGTTAAAGCTGTCTAATTGCAGGGGAAAAATATGTGTCCCCTTTTATTTTTGGCCAGGCAGACTAGGCAATTGTATAATAATAAAAATGCACCATCAAGCATATCATTGCAAAGTGAGTTGTGAGAACATGTTAGCCTCCCTTAACTCATGACATAGAACAAAGGATTTTCTTTTTACAAAAATACTGCAGAACATAACATTTTCTACAAACCTAACTTTAGCCTCTTCCATAACCCTTCATGTCACCAATATTTGTTGTACTTGTAGGTCTTGTGAGTTTGTACTGGATTTTTGTGTAGTTATGTAGGTTATGCAGTTTTTGTTGCCAGAGTAGTTATTTTATCCTTAATTCTTGGCTGCAAAAGTGTTTTTTATGTATTATACACCTTATGTTATATCACCTATAAAGTGACTATTTCACACCCTACACTCCAAAGAGTATTACAGGAGTGAGTAAGCGCCTTTTAGGGAAGAGGCTCTCTCTCTCTTTTTCTTATTCCCTCCCTCTCCACCTCAGCTGATGTGTGGTGAGCATTTTGGTTGCCATGCATCACCTAGGTGGGTGCTACACATTGGTGGACATTGAGGAGAGTTTCCCCCTCACCACTGTAAGTGTTTTTTTTTGTGTGAGAAAAAGCACTGTATAGAGTTATTAAAAGGTATTTTATTATTATTATTATTGTTGTTGTTTTTTACTTTACTATTCTGTCCATGATATAGTTCTAAAGTTAAATTTTATTATTACTATTATTATTATTATTATTGTTGTTGTTTTTTACTTTACTATTCTGTCCATGATATAGTTCTAAAGTTAAATTTTCTTATTACTATTATTATTATTATAGTTGTTGTTGTTTTCTACTTTACTATTCTGTCCATGATATAGTTCTAAAGATCTATTTTATTATTATTATTATTGTTGTTGTTGTTTTCTACTTTACTATTCTGTCCATGATATAGTTCTAAAGAACTATTTTATTATTATTATTGTTGTTGTTTTCTACTTTACTATTCTGTCCATGTTAGTACAAAAGATGTATTTTTTTCCTATTTGGATCAATGCTTGAGTCTCACGGGTTAAAGGGGCAGTTCACACAAAAATAAAATTTTGTTATGTTTCTACCCGGAGTGCTATCTATCCATCCAGTTAGTTTCGCTGAGAACTCACTAGTTTTGTAGATATCCGCTGCAGCTCACCGTGATATTATCCTGATAAAACGGACCTCAACGGGTCCAAAGTTTGTAGCACTCAAATATGTACATTGTACCCAAAATGTACAAATGTCGCTTTCCAAATATAATGACACGATTACTCACGAAAATCCACATAGCCTACCTTGTGCATAGTTTTTTTGAAAACTACTTTCTACCAAAGTACGGCAATTGTGTATATCCACGCAAAGTATCAATCAAAGTACGACAGTATTCTTTGCGCGTATATACATAATTGCCATACTTCAGTTGTAAGGGAGGGGAAGGGGTTGGAGAACCAGATGCGACTGGAAGGGGATCCAAAAGTTACCCACTAACGTGGGATCCACAAGTAGGAGAACAAATAGGGATACCCTGACATAACAGGGAAAACAAACAAAGGGGAAATAACCCCCGGCGCATCAGCCAACAAACAACCCACAAAAAAGGGCGAAAAAATAACTCGCAATAAAAGAGCAGAGAAAAAGAAAGAACCTCTGGCTCTCAGAAAATATACAAGCCACAATAAGGAGGGGAATAAAAAGATAACGAAAACCTCCCGCTCAAAGCAAGGGAAATAGAGCGAATATGAAAGGAGGAAAATATAAAGGTAACTGAGGTTACAGCCTCAAAGAGGACTGGGGAAACCCGAGGAAAGACTTTAGAAAAGAGAAAAGGATAACGAGGTCCTAAAATAACTAATCCTAAAATTCAAATCTAACAAAGTTCCTGTGCATCTTTTAGACAAAAAATATATGCAGTCTTTGGAAGTCCTATACCAATTATCTGGCCAGAGCGTAAACAGAGTTGACACTAAAGCACGGAACACAGAAGGCGCTGGGCTTAAGTAGCCCGGCCGCACCTGAACCCCATAACCATAATTGTTACGGAATGCGGATTAAAAAAAACAACAAGAGGCAACACTGGCAGAGAGGCATAAGCAGGCTGGAAAACCATGACATCAGTAGAAAGTAGTTTTCTAAAAAACTAGGCACAACAAGGTCTGTGGGTGTTTGTGAGTAATAGTGTTACTGTACATTTTTGGCACTTTGACCGCCACATACTTTGGACCCGTTGAGGTCTGTTATATCGGGGTGATGTCAAGGTGAGTTGCAGTGGATATCTACAAACTAGAGAGTTTTCAGCGAAACTACCTGGATAGATAGCACTCCGGGTATGTATAAACATATCAAAATTAAATTTTTGGGAGAACTGCCCCTTTAAGTGCAGAACGATACATGTAAAATTGCCATTTCAAAATCAATTCTACATGAGCTCTATAGAGCAGTTTCTCCATGCAATGTATTTTCTCTGTAGTACATTAGGTCCATTAACAGTAGCAGAATTCAATTATGCAAAGGTTACAAGCACATTCCATTTCCATTACTCGCCTATGAACGGGACATAATGCAAAGTCTCCACTGAGCACCTGCCTTCTTCACTGGAACCGTTCTTTATACACGCCGCAAGAAGTAATGCAAGAGATTAAGTGACTAAAGCTCAGATTGGATAGGTACTTGCTGAGCATTAATCTTTTAAAATTTCACAGATGTGAAAATTAATAATTAGAACATTGTCTGGTTTTGAAATATTAGCCTATTCTTACTGTAATTCCAATTCACTGTGGTTAGCTAAAGCAGTTGAAACTCCCCAAATCATTGGTTTTTGTTTACACTACAGAGGTAGTTTGCCAGTCCAAACACAAAATGTTTTTTTTCCAGGCTATTTTTTATATAACAGGGTATCCTTTATTTCCATTCTGGCAGATATGTTTTGTATATAATGAGTAGAGTGTTTGGGGTAGGTGTTATATTGATTGTTTAGCCAGAGGTTTCCCTGAAGCCCCTCTTCATCAGACTGTAACAGGCCTTCTTCTTCTTCGAGTGTCTCATTAATAAAGGAAATGACAGTGAGAGAGTGCACCTAGGGAAAGAGTCCTTCAAAGGCTTCGCAGTGTTTACCCCCATACAGATTAAACAAGCATATCTCTCCATCTTTCTCAAAATAGATTCCCTGCAACCCTTTTACCAAGAATTTATGGAAAAATATTTATCATGACGAAATGTCTCACATTTTGGGAATGTGTTTGAATTAATTTGCCTAATAATTTAGCATGGGCCTACATTCACCAAATGTTAATCCGCATGTAACATTATAAAATACATTACAATAAATTCCAATATATGCAATTATATTTAAAGCAAACTTTGCTCAATATCGGCAGCATGATATTTACATTGTCATTCTATTCCCTTGACATCCACACACACAATTCAGGTGACATTTACAAGCCAAAGTCCAACCTCATTTATTTACAGAAAATAACAGTAGCATATCTTTAATGATAACGCACAAAGTGAAAATACACAGAATGCCAAACACATTGCACTCAATAAATTATGTCAAATGGAAGCAATAGATATATAATAAATATATCAGAGTGAAGCAGTGCTTTCTCAGCATGTATTGCATGAAATCAATTGTTTGTTAAATATGATAGTATATTCCAGTTATCATCACACAGCACTGATCAACTTTTCAGGTCCATGGGCAAGAAATGGTAATTCACTAGTTTGTTTTGAGCCGTGGAAAATTTCATAAATTGTGCAACCGCATCATAAAGAAAGCATTAATCTAATTGCCACTTCTGAAAACAGAATAGACTTAATGTTTGCAGTACATTAGGCCTACCACATAACTGGTCTTGGTCACGTTGAAATTAGCCTAATTACGTGCACGTTTAGGGAAAATGTCAATGCGAGGAAGGCCAATTAGGCTATGTGTGGTAATGTATTAAAAACCTTAAGTGTATTCCGGTTTCATGCACACACCACACAACCGCAACTGAGACTCTGATGGAGGAACAGGGCCAGTCTCCAGTGGAATGAGGGAGAGGAGCAGACATAGACTCTTTTTCAATGTATTGAAAACGTTGTGTATTCCGGTTTCATGCACACACCACACAACCGCTGTGCGTATTTATGAAAATGACTTTCAAACTGCCAAAATACAAAATCCACCCAATTGTAAAATGGAATACACCTACGGAGTGTTCAACATGTAAATGGCTTTCGTCGTATTGGAATTCAAAGGGAATTGTTAGAAGTAACACTGTATGTTACTTTAAAAGAGTAGGCCATATGTGGAAGTGTATGTTTCCTTAACTTATGCACGGGGGCACATACACACGCACAGTCGCAAAAGAACACAGTCTCAATTATGGGTTTGTCCATATTAATTCATATTAATTTTAATGCATTTTCATTAAGCATCCACATTTAGTAATCGTTCACAGGTTAGAAATATCTGACTTGTTCACATAACATCATCGAGCAAGCACAGTAGGCTACAGCAATGAAACCGATCCCAATTTTTAATTCAAGTTGCTGTAATAAGTCCAGCCTTGTGATTTCAATAGTCAAAATCAATATTAAATGAATACATAATAATTTTTTTTAAATTTCACTCAAATAGAAAACTGAAAATTATGAGTTTTTATATTTGGAAATGTGATTTAGGAGATAAATCACGAAAATACATGAAAACTGATTATAATTACACATTGCGACAGGCTTTGTTGTTTGAGATACTCATCTCTCATTAAGCATGGTTAAGGTCTAATAGATTTCATGTGCCTTTTTAAGATTTGCCTTTATATAGCAGACAAAGTGCAGTATTACTTTTTAAATCCTATTTAATAACAATACATAAAAGTAGAACACAAAACAATTTAATCCCTATACAATATGAACACCAGCATACTAAATTCACAAAATATCAACAACAGATGTTACATCTTCATATAGAAAGGTAGCATGTGCCATAAACGTACTACGCACACACTTGTTTCACGGTTTTATTAAAAAACAAGCCAGTGTGCAAATAAAATCGATATTTTAATGAAGTGCTTTTTTTAAATGGCTGAATTGTGAAATTTCAAACAGGTAACAACTATTAACTCCACAATTTCATGCACTTTGTCAACAATAACAATACAATTTTGAACAAATACAAAAGATCACATTTTATTTCACCATTGTTCTATCCATGTGAAATAAATAAAACAACTAAAAAGGTCTGTATTGGTGTATAACTTTCCACAGAAAAAAACATGCTGAAGCTGAAAAGATAAAACAATCAAAAACTGAAAAATCATGTATTTATTTCAGTCTCAGGACATGGAATAAATCAATGATCATCCTGAACTTTTACATGCAGGTACATTCAAGTGTTAGTTTTATCTTCACAAGCACTTTCAGCAATTAGCAATATTAACTGTGAGGAAGAAAGGAACATTGGAATATATCAAAAGAGAACTGAATCTTGATTGAATCCAGGCCTCAATCTAACTGCAGGTTGTTTTAAGTCCAACTCTCTGAGTAATGTATCAAACAAGTTACAGTAACATGTAATGTACCAAATGTTTGTTTTCTCTTTGTTTTACATTCATTCATGTGTTCCTGTCTGAATTGAACTAATAATATTGTGCAGGAAACTAATAAGTAGAATACTTTCCTAATTAAATTGCTTATTGGAGTGAAACACCCAGTCTATTACACATTGGCCTTTGAATCTGGGCTCAGGTGTATTGTTCCTTCCTGGTGTACCCAGGGAAAGCATTAGTTCTTCAATCACCTCTTCCTGGGGGCTAGACTATTTTTAAAAATGGTGCACATAACATAGGCAAAATTTCCACACAATATTTATAAAAAATTTATGAAATAAGACATATTGTACATATGTGTAAACAAAGTAGATGCCTTCTTAAAATATCCTGTACTATATAGTGGATGTGTACTTATTATTCTGTATAATACTTTTAATTTTTTCTTCTCAATAATCAAAGAGCCAAGAGTGCATCTATGACAGGTCGCATTTGGCCCCCAGGATGGCGAGTGAGTAGCCCTGTGCTGATGGTCAGTAAACCACAAGCAAATGGGCTTGACCGAGTGGTGTGCCTATCCACCCTCCCACACCCCACTCAGTCCCCCATGACCTAGGACAGCCTCCCATTACAGCCCAGCAGGGGGGCAGCATTTGGAGGCTATATCTGCCCAGCAAAGGTGATGGGCCCACTGGACACACAGCTGCCCACCTGGCTGTAGCTGGACTGCTGCCCCAGAACAGCATGCTGTGTGATGAAGCCTCCCATTGGTTGGTCAAAACTGGGGTTCTCCTCAAAACTGCTCTGGCTGTAGGGCTGCCGGCTGCTTTGTTTCTCCGAGGCGCTCCTTAAGGGGTACCTGTGATGGCCTGAGTGGTGCCACCCAGTCTCTTTGCGAGCGAACCAGATATTTCCTGCCCATAGGATGAAGTTGAAAAAGCCAAAGACCTGGAGGGAGAGGGAGGAGGCATCAGTGGGACTGTCTCTAAGGGCCATTCTCTCTGGGACTGTCTCTAAGGGCCACTCTTTCTGGGACTGTCTCAAAGGGCCACTCTCTCTGGGACGGTCTCTAAGGGCCACTCTCTCTGGGACTGTCTCTAAGGGCCACTCTCTCTGGGACTGTCTCAAAGGGCCACTCTCTCTGGGACTGTCTCTAAGCGTCACTCTCTCTGGGACTGTGTCTCTGACGGGCCACTCTAGGCCCAACAGATGTTATGTCACATATTCACATGACAACTTATGCCACTTCCCAAATGTATCTACCTGTGCTAGCTCAAGTAAAAGTGTTATGATAGCTGTCATAACATGAAATTCATAACACTGTCATAAGAAGTCCCTGTCATGACAGCTGTCATAAAACCTTGGCTTCACAAGTACCTAAATTTGGAAAGTGACATAAGCTGTCATGTCACAATGCAGCATAACATCTGTCATAACATTTACGATAAACGTGACGACAGTGTTATTCCATTTGACATTAACTGATATCCGCTATTATGTCATGTGTATGACAGTGTTATGTCAGTCTTATGTCGACAGGTTCAAGTAAAGTATTACCTATTTATTTATATATTTTGCCAGTCCAGAAGGCTTTCAATTTCCCAGACTTTCCCAGATAATTTTTTCTTTAGAAAAACAAGCAACTGCTGGCTATTGCAAACTCTGGTGCGAGCTATGTACAATAGGACCCAATGCATTTTAAGATTGTGGTGCTAAAACATCTGCCAGTTTCTATGATGACTCACCACAGAGATGTTAAGGCCTGACCAGACAGGCACTTGAACAGGCCTGCACTCGGCCTTCATTCTACAGGCGGAGATCAGCTGCAGCACCTTGTCAGGGTCTGTCTCCTCCTTGAGATCAGCTAAACCCTTGGCCCAGGCAGAGGAGCTCACCAGCCACGTGAAGGAGAAGACCGTGGTCACAATGAAGTCCTGTTGCGGTCACAGAGGTACGAACATGTTCCTGACAGCTCGCTTAATACAAACACATCACTGCATCCTTATGCAAAGGATACATTCCTAAAAACATGTCTGAGTCCAGATGAGACTGAAATATTGATATGTTTGAGCATATTGCCTTCATCAGTCTGAATAGGGTCACCACAGATGTACAAGCTAATTAGAGAGGAACTACTACTGACAGCCTGTTTTCAATTAGGACATTTGTGATTTCTTAACTCATGGCAAAAATCCAAAACTGATATACAGTACATGTTAAGTAGAGATACAAACCCCAATTCCAAAAAAAAGTTGGGACAGTATGTAAAATGCACATAAAAGCAGTGATTTGTAAATTCTCTTTACATATTTTTAAAAACAGTACAAAGAAAAGATATTTAGGGCCCTATCTTACACCTGGCGCAAAGCGGCGCTAACCCAAACGCAAGTGTCTTTGCTATCTTACACCCGGCGCTAGGTTCATAATAACGCCTAACGCTTACGTCCTTTAACTAGCATGTATTCTTGTGCCCATTACAAGTGAACTGGGCGTGTTGGTCTTAAGATGAGGAGTGGCCAGGATTCTTTTTGGCGTATTGCTATCTTGAGCCAGCAGAATGTGCTTGCGCTAGAACCACCACAAACCTGGGCTAAAGTCATGTCGCAGTTGTTTACATGTTATTTTAACGGCGCATATAAGTGCGTCTACATAGGCGTGTGCACAACGCGCGTACCCTCCTGTCTGTTACACACAGGGGCGCGCACAAGCATGACAAATATCTAGATCACAATGTGAAATATTATTATTGTGTAGGCTATATCAAAAATGCATAATAATAAAAGGTTCCATAGGTCCACATACCTTTCCCTCGGCGAAGGGAAACGATGCCACATTACATTGCTCTCAGCCCACTCCATCAACATCCAGGCGATGTGCGATGGTACGGGACAATGGCTATCCATTACAAAGGAGCTGATAACACCTATATCAAGCCTAATGCGCAAATTGTCATTTACACCTAATGCGTGATTTGTCATTCAATGGAAAACTCGCGCACTGCAATAGACGGACTTTTGAGTTCTGAAAATGCGCTTCAGATGTCATTACAATACAGCTCTGTTTATCTAGGAATACAGCCTGCAAGTAAATAGAATGGTTTGTGACTGAAAAAAGTTCAAAACCTTGTCCAGTGAATATTGCTTTTATTGTTTTTCAAATAGCCTAGGCTACAGCGGATTCGCTGTGCATACATAAGGTTTTTTCGATAGCCTATGGTTAAAAAACGGAGATAAATGTTATGTACCCTCAGCTTATTAAAACCCCGCTGATTTCACCTGTTATTCCATAACTGAACAAAAGATTTTAAAGAGAACTAAGCGGCTAATTAGAAACAATTTGCAGCACGTTACAAAATTAATTTACAATTAATTTTAATGCCATTATCTGCATATGCGCTTTACAGGAGCAGGAGTTTCCTCTGCTGTAAATCGCACTTTTCACGGTCTTCCTGGGAAAGTGGATCGTTTTAAAGCATTACGCTACCAGTAAAATAGGTTGGTCGCATTTCCATAAGCAGGACATTATAAAATAAGGGAAAATATGCTGAACCTATGGGTTGCCAACCTGACAGATGTATTGTATTTAGTGTCATCATTAAGGCAAAATAACGTTATTTATGTTATTCATCAAAATTAGAATGCAGGTAGCCTAATGAACTTCGGATGAAGCTTGAACATGAGTTCATTGCATAATCAAACGAAATTCGTTAAACAAGCAGGCTAATTTGGCGTTTTCTAAGGTGAGACGGAAGCAATTGGTCGCTTATTCTCAGCTGTTGCAGGTGCTTTTAACGAAATTTAACCGCATATATTTTGTAAACAGCACTGTCAGGAATTACCGTGAACTCATAATGGTTAGCCCGAATAATATTGATCATAGGCTACCATGGTTAGCTAAATGGCGCTTAGATCGCCAAGATAGGGCCCTTAATGTTTTACTGCTGTTTGGAACATTCCACAGGTAAAGAGGTGATGCTATCATGACTGGGTATAAAAGTATATTAAAAGACTCTTGGGGCCCTATCTTGGCGATCTTGGCACTTGGTCTAAGCACATGGCGTAAAGTCCATTTAGGGCGTGTCCAAGTCCACTTTTGCTATTTTAACGGCGTGTTTTTTGGGCGCTAAGCACGGCGCAGCGTGCAAGTGGGCTGAACCTAGTCTCTTCATTAATTATAGGTGTGTCTTGGGCGTGACATGCAATAAACCAATCAAAATGTCATATCCCATTCCCTTTAAAAGCCTGCTTTTCCACCTTGGCGGATTGCTTATATGATGGCGAAACAGACATGCTCGTGCGTGTTTAGTGCGATCAAGGAATAGGCTATATGGATCAATAGTAGCCTATGATAAATATTATTCGGACAAACCATTATGAGTTCCCGGTAATTCCCGACAGTGCTGTTATTCTACAAAATATATGCGGTTAAATTTAGTTAAAGGCACCTGCAACAGCTGAGAATAAGCTACCAATGGCTTCCGTCTCACCTTAGAAAACGCCAAATTAGCCTGCTTGTTTAACGAATTTCATTTGATTATGCAATGAAGCAATGAACTCATGTTCAAGCTTCATCCGAAGTTCATTACCTGCATTCTAATTTTGATTAATAAAATAAATAACGTTATTTTACCTTAATGATGAGAACAAATCTGTCAAAGCTGTCAGGTTGGCAACCCATAGGTTCACGCATATTTTCCCTTCTTTTATAATGTCCTGCTTATGGAAATGTGACCAACCAGTTTTACTGGTAGCGTAATGCTTTAAAACAATCCACTTTCCCAGGAAGACCGTTAAAAGTGCGATTTACAGCAGGGGAAACAGACCTGCTCCTCTAAAGCGCAGATGCAGATAATGGTATTTAAATTAATTGTGAATTAATTGTAACGTGCTGCAAATTTGTTTTCGTTTGTAATTAGACGCTTAGTTCTCTTTAAAATATTTTGTTCAGTTATGGAATAACAGGTGAAATCAACGGGGTTTTAATAAGCTGAGGGTATGGAAACCTTGTCACTGTAATTTAAAAAATATGAAGGACGAAGAATAACTAAGGTTACAATTCCGTTAACATGGTGACATTTACGTATCTCTGTTTTTTAACCATAGGCATAGCGAATCCGCTGTAGCCTAGGCTATTTGAAAAACAATAAAAGCAATATTCACTGGGCAAGGTTTTAAACTTTTTTCAGTCACAACCCATTCTATTTACTTACAGGCTGTATTCCTAGATAAACAGCCCTGTATTGTAATGACATCTGAAGCGCATTTTCAAAACTCAAATGTCCGTCTATTGCAGTGCGCGAGTTTTCCATTGAATGACAATTCACGCATTAGGTGTAAATGACAATTCGCGCATTAGGCTTGATATAGGTGTTATCAGCTCCTTTTTAACGGATAGCCATTGTCCCGTACCATCGCACATCGCCTGGATGTTGATGGAGTGGGCTGAGAGCAATGTAATGTGGCATCGTTTCCCTTCGCTGAGGGAAAGGTATGTGGACCTATGGAACCTTTTATTATTATGCATTTTTGACATAGCCTACACAATAATAATATTTCGCATTGTGATCTAGATATTTTAGTCATGCTTGTGCGCGCCCTGTGTGTAACAGACATGATGGTACGCGCGTTGTGCACACGCCTATGTAGACGCACTTATATGCGCCGTTAAAATAACATGTAAACAACTGCGACATGACTTTAGACCAGGTTTGTGGTGGTTCTAGCGCAAGCGCTTTCTGCTGGCTCAAGATAGCAATACGCCAGAAAGAATCCTGGCCACTCCTCGTCTTAAGACCAACACGCCCAGTTCACTTGTAATGGGCGCAAGAATACATGGTAGTTAAAGGACGTGAGGCGTTATTATGAACCATGCGCCGGGTGTAAGATAGGGCCCTTGATATCTTATTTTCAGGTACTCTTACAGGTGATACTATAACCTCTCTGTATTTGAATGGATCTCTATGGGAATTGGGGGTGGGACTAGATTAAGCTGTACATTACACGGGAATAGTATGGAACCCATGGTTAGCTAAATGGCTGTAAGTCATCAACGGTCTGCGGTATCAAACGAGCCTCAAATCATCACTCTGCTGCAAGATATGTAGTAGATATGGATGGATCACTTTAAGGGTTGTTTCTCCTGACTTATTTTTCCGTAGAGTTCAATAGGAAAAAGTGTCAGGAGAAACAACCCTTAAAGTGATCCATCCATATCTACTGTATTTCTGTCAACACAGTGATGGTTTGAGGCTCGTTTGATACCGCAGACCCTTTTTGACTTACAGCCATTTAGCCAACCATGGGTTCCATATTATTCCCGTGTAATTTACAGCTTAATCTAGACCCACCCCCCAATTACCATAGAGATCCATTCAAATGCAGAGAGGTTATAGTATCTCTTGTACGAGTACCAAAAATAAGATATCAAGAGTCTTTTGATATCCTTTCATACCCTTTTATAATGTTCCAAACAGGTGTTTTTTAAACTTCACAGTGTTTTTTAAATTTATTTTTTTACTCCTGTTCCAACTTTTTTGGAATGTGTTGCAGGCATCAAATTCAGAATTAGTGTATATTAACAAAAATCTGTGAAGTTGATAAGGTAAAACATTAAATATCTTTTCTTTGTACTGTTTTCAATTAAATATACAGTATGTAAAAGAGAATTTACAAATCACTGCTTTCTGCTTTTACGTGCATTTTACATACTGTCCCAACTTTTTTGGAATTGGGGTTCGTAGGTTTGATTAAAGAATTCAGTAACTACATTCAGAGCAGATCTGGAATCAACATTTTGAACCACATCATCTGTAACCAGTGTAAAATGTAGAAGATTACTGTTACCTGCTACAGTCCACACTTAATAAATTAATAAATAACCCTTCACCCAATAATCCCAAAAACAAGCAATTTATTAGAAAATCCCATATTTACTGATTTTTAGCGCTCAGTCAAACAGCCTTGCAATCTTGTAGGAAAGATAGAGGCTTGGTGAAAAAGAGGTGCACACCGGCAGCCATGACTTACGACCATAGGCCCCCGGTTGTTTTCGCGGTACTTGTTCTGGTAGAAGATGTAAACCACGGTGGCCAGCAGGGAGTACAGGAAGGCGAAGACAGCGGTGGTGACGAACAGTTCGGCCGAGGCGGAGAAATCCCCATCCAGGAACAGCCGCTCCCGCCTCTTCCCTTCGCACAAGGGCGCATCAAAGTACACCTGGTACAACCTTCCATGGCCCAGTAGGGCAAAGAAACATCAGATAAATTAATCACACCCATTTGAACTTCTGCACAACACACCACAGTGATATAGTTAGTTGCTATAGCTATCGTCATTAATATTGTAGTATAGTTACAAAGCTGCAATATACAATATGGTTAGTGCTTATAGGTAGCGCCATAGTTTGTGAGATAATTAGTATTAAAATTAGTGCCCTAGCTAATGCTATGGTTAGTGTTCATAGTCCTACAATTAACGCTATAGTTGGCTGGTCTGCCTTGACACACACAAAGGTCACTTCTTCTTAAGATTGACTCATTTGGGTGCATCCCAATTCTCTTCACTCCTCACCTCCTTTCCTCCGCTCCCCCACTACCACTCATCTCCTACCTGGAAGTATGTGGAAAAGGAGGAGAGAAAGAGGAGGGGTGAAGAAAATTGGAACAGCTTATCTGCTTCTTCATCATCGACGTTGACTATTAATGAAGTTGCCCCATCATAACTTTGACTGACGCCGAGCAGACAAATAGTCCCATAGCTAATCACAGATCTTACACATGGTCAGCCCATTTAAAGCTGCAAAATAGCTTGTAAGTTTCAAGGAAAACTGCATGTACAGTATAAACATGTACCTGAAAAGACACTAATTAATATGTAATCAGCAACACTAGATCAAATTAGACATCTCATAGTATACACAAACATAACCATTTTCTGTAATTCCAGAATCCTGATGTGCCCAATGTCTGTACATACCGAGCACTAATTCACCTCATATACTGTAGCTATACTGTGACTACAGCCTACATTCTATTTCCAGATCATTGCATCTCACATAGGCTAATTCAGAAACATTTCTGTAGATTAGTGAAACAAATTTGTCACTTATTATCTGAGTTATTGTTTCCCAAAGTTGCTTCTCCTGACTAATTGTTCCATAGAGTTCAATAGGAAAATGAGTCCATCCATATCTACTGCATATCTGGCAGCAGAGTGATGGTTTGAGGCTTGTTTGATACCTCAGACCCTTCATGACTTACAGCCATTTAGCCAACCATGGGTTCCATACTATTCCCATGTAATTTACAGCTTAATTGTCACGATTCTAGCCTGTCATGTCATGTTTTATGTTTCATTTCTGTCTTAGTTAGATTTCTTGTTAATGTCACGTATTGTGTTTAGTCTAGTCACGCCACGTTTTATGTTTAATTCTTGTTACGTTTCATTTTCATGTCATGTCACGTTTATTGTTTGATTATTGTTACGATTTATTTTCTTGTCATGTCACGTTTTATATTTTATTCATGTTACATTTTCCATTCATTGTTTAGCATACACATTTCCGTGTTTTTCCGCAGCCTTGCGTTCATGCTGTTTCCCTCTCTCTCTCTCTTGCTGTTGCTTTAATTTACTAACGCTAGGTCAGGATAGGTTTATTACTAACGATTACTAATTATCTTGTTACCTTGTCAGCCTTCCACACCTGATTTCCATTCGCATGCTGCTCTCAAGCTAATTGTCTGCACCTGTCTACACCTGCATTTAAGCTCAGTGTTCATGTCTTGTCTTTGCAAAATTGTTGCCTCCTGTTTACAGTGCACTCTTGAGCGTTTTTCCAAGCCTGTCTTTTGTTTTACGATCCAAGCCTGTTTTTGACCACTGTTACTGACTTCTGTTTTGTTGACCACTGCCTGCCTGTACCACGAGTTATTTCCTGCTGTCTTTGTACTTTTGCCCTGCGGAGCGGACTCCGGTCTTGACTCTTGCACCGTCTTCGACCTTGAGCCTGCCTATCGTCTGCCTGTACTACTGCCCCGCTGACAGCTACTCTGGTTACTGACTTTTTGCATGGTTTACCGATTCCGAGACTGCCTTCTCCCTCGGTACTGTACTTTGGTTTTTTGGCTGGATTACCCGTTTATGAACATTGCTTGTGTTTTGACTACGCTCTTTGGATTTTCCTTAAATAAAGCCCTGACGGGACTTTATCATCAGTCACTGCTTCTGAGTCGTGCATTTCGGGTCCTACCCTCACAAACCCGTCTCATTAATAGTAAAAAAAAAATAAAAAATTAAGAAAGAATAGAATGGTAAACTGGGAGGTAGACGTAAGGGTAGCCAGATGGACAGGAAGTGCTCAACTTTGACCCGGCAAAGAGCAGCCCCTGTGATGTCTAGGAGTGCCAGGCTATGCTGGGAGGATGATGAGCACAGGCAACATACCCACTGAGGAAGAGGGGTCTTAGGGGTTGTTGACTAAATGACCAGGGTGGAGGGAAGCAAGCCCAGCATCATGAATTTCAGACTCTCATAACACTAAATTTACAAATCCATAGCATTTAACCGGGAAATAGCAGAACTCTTCAATTCCCTGCCTCTTTATTTATGTATTTACTTTTTTTAATTTAGCCAATTTCATTTTTCTTCTTCTCTTGGTCTTTTCTTTTCCTCTCATATCCCTTACCCCCAGTCCCTCCTCTCCTCTTGGCCCCAGGACTAAGAATCAAACAATAGTTTAGTCCTCTGTGAGGAGAGGAAATAGGAGAGAGAAAAATGAATGTCATGCTTTGAAGATCCCTTCCTCCCCCTCTTCAAAGAGATAGACCCAATTTGACAGAGAAGACAGGACAAATGTACTTGATAGACAGTAACGATGAATATGAATAATAACTGACTACAAAAGAAATAAAAGGTGGCAATGAGCTAATGGCGGCAACCATGGAAACCACTATGTCACTGTGCCTTTTGTGTATGTGTATATGCACATGTACTGTAAATGTCCTCGTGTGTGGATAGAATAGGGTGTGAATTTGGACAACTTTGAATTAACTCCTCACAAACAAAAGGTAAAATAAATGAGCTAAAGGTCATTTCACTCAACGTAAATGGATTAGACAATCCAATAAAAAGGAGTGCTACACCAATTGAAGACAGAAAGAGGATATATTATATTCTTACAAGAAACGCATCTTATTGGAAAACTAACACAAACAATTGGCTAAAATAGGAGCTGAAAAATAGGGAGCTTCATATAATTCAGCCAGAAGAGGGGTAGCGATAATGATAAAATATCACATCCCTTTTCAGCTGAAAGTAGTTAAGAAAGACAAAGAAGGATATGTACAAATTATAGGAGAAATAGCAGGCAGGGAAACTACTCTTGTAAATACCTACAACCCCCCAGGAAAAAGATGCAGGAATACAAAAAAATATATAGAAACAATAGAACCAAGATGAATTGACATCGGGAGAACATTACAACCAAAATTGAGAGATTACACATTCTTCTAAGCATCCCATGGTCAATACTCAAGACTGGATTATTTTTTAAAATATTATCTATATAGAATAAAAGAATGTGAGATAGGCTCTATCTGTCTCTCAGACCATGCACCAAAGAATTAAACAACAGATTTAAACCAGGAGAAAGGGACAAGATTATGGAGGTTAAATAATTCATTGCTGCACGATAAATATTTTAAGGAGAAAATTACATAAAGCATCAATGAGCATTTGCAATTTAATGATACAAGACACATAGATCCAGTTACCCTTTGGGATTGTGCAAAAGCAGTAATAAGATACATTTATGTGAACTTATTGCATATGCCTAATCTAAAGAGAAACAAAGGGAGCATACAATTACAGAACTACAGAATTAAATATCACAACTGGAAAAAAAAGCATAAGGATAAGTTAGATAACGAAACATGGGAAAATTGAAGACGTAAGGAAAGCACGAGAAATACTAGAATCTGAAAGATTGAAAGATCATTAATATCCTCAAAACAGAAATGCTTTGAAGAATTAGCATACAAACCTAAGAAGCAACACACAAGATCAATAGTATCAAAGATAGATGGGGAAACAAGGACAGTCACAAAGGAAAATCAGTCATACTTTAAGTCTCCATATGAAGGCTTTACATAGCATATATAAAGCCTTCATAAACAAGACATAATGGCTTTATAAATCATACATAAAGGGTGACATAACACCTTCTTGAAATTGAAAGTTAGCAAATTACCAGAGAATGAGAGCTTCACAAAACAAATTTTACAAGGAATTTAAAGAATCATTAATGCCGCATTTATTTATGCATTGTAAAACAATAATATATGGGCTGGGATACTTCAATTATGAAAGTTATACATAAAGAGGGTAAGGAACTCAAAATGTGTCAATTCAATTTCAATTCAGTTAATTTAAGACATTAATTGAAATTCAGTTCATTAATTTAAAATAGTAATAAAGTTCTATGGAGATTTTTCAGTTAATTAGTAAAATTCATGTCTCTTCATTTCCTGGACTAAATAACTTCTCCTGTGTAGCCATGGGCAGGTGCAATTTAACAGATTTACCAGATACATTGGCCCTGACCTAAACCGGACTTATACTGTATTTATTTAAATGTGACATAGACAGGGTGCTTCATTCCGCCATTACAGATGTGGTTGCAGTTAAACATGAATTAGATATCTGTGAGTCATAAACTGTCATGGTTTTTGACCCTTTTTTCCCTTGCGGTCGGATTCCTTGGTAGCCACGCAAGGGCGCTGCCCCTTTTAGTGGATGTTTGCTCTGCCCCGTCTTGATGGCGGAGCTTCTCTCAGCATCACACCTGTGCGTGGTTACCTTGGAGCTATTTAAGCCCATGTTTTCCTCTGTTCTGGGCTTTGATATTAATTTGTATTGTCTGGCATTATTTGCTCTGTTTTGTGTGTGGTATTATTTTGCCCTTTGATTGCTTAGCCAGTATGATTAGGTCTAGGTTTTTTAGGAGACCATTTTTGCTCCAGAGTGTTTTATTGGAGTAATGCGGGACTTGCCTTTGTGGATATATTAGGACTCTTCCCCCCTCTTTTCTGTCTCCGCTTTCTGGTCTTTCCTTTCTTCCGTTGCCTAGACCTTTTTGCCTTTTCTGTCTCTTCCTCCTCTCTCTGTCTGCTTTCTTCCGTGAAAGCGAGAGGAGTCTTTGTTTGTTTGTGGGTGTATTTGTATAGTAATTTCTTACTAAGAGACCGGGCGTTTTTATCGTACTGACAGGTAGGGCTTTATTTATTCTGAGACGCAGGGCGTGTATTTTCTATTAAGCTCGCGTTAGTCTTTTAGCTGGTAAATGTCTGGTGCACCTGTCCTGTTCGTCCTTCGGTACCTGTCTCCGTACATGGAGCTTTGGCGATTTTGTTCGGAACTGTAGTTCTGTTTCATCATTCGGTACATGTCTTCCTAGAGACCGGGCGATGTTGTGGACATGTTAGCGTGTGACTGCGAGTCTCTGAAAGTAGCCTTGGAACGTTAGCTCTCTGTTCCTTTCGCCTCGTTACATTCCCCTTTACTGAGAGGCTAGGGAGTGTATTTTCTACTAAGCTTGTGTTAGTCATTTTGCTAGTAAAGGTATGGGACGGCGGTTTACCGGCGGCTCGCCTGTAAAATGTTTCTCTCTCCTGGGAGATCGGGCGTTTACCCCCCTTTATGTTTTCTGCGTGTGACTACGAGCTTATGGAAGTAGCCGTGGAACGTTGTATCTCTGTTCCTGTCGCCTTGTTACATTCCTCTTTACGGAGAGGCAGGGTGTTTATTTTCTACTAATCTCGCGTTAGTCTTTTAGCCGGTAAATGTCCGGTGCAGCCTGTCCTGTTCGTTCTATTTGGTACCTGTCTCCGTACATGGAGCTTTGGCGATTTTGTTCGGAACTGTAGTTCTGTTTCGTCCTTCGGTACATGTCTTCCTATAGGGAAGACTGGGTGATGTTGTGGACATGTTTGTGTGTGACTGCGAGTCTGAGAGTAGCCTTGGAACGTTAGATCACTGTTCCTTTCGCCTCCTCGTATACTATCTCGTATTATTTTGCAGGGTTTGTTGGCTGTGTGTTTTATTTGTACCATTTATGCTACTCGCCTATTCTAATGCCTCATTACTGAGGCAGGGCGTTTATTATTTCTGGCCCTTTAGTTACTTAGCTCGTAGAGGTATGGGACCGCAGATCTCGGCTCTATTCGCCTGTAGAATATTTCTCTCTCCTGGGAGATCGGGCATTCACGCTTTTACTGAGTTACTTAGCTCGTAGAAGTATAGGGTAGCAGTTCTTTGTCCCATTCACCTTGTTTGGTTTTCTTACTGAGAAACCTGGCATTTGAGCTTCTACTCATTGGTGTGTGACAGTGAGCCGGTTAGTAGCTTTGGCATGTGTTTTTCCCAAGGGGCCAAGACTGGGATTTCGTTTTGAAGCTCACTTCCTGGTTGGCCTGGGAGCCGCCATTGTGCCGTTGCTCACTAGCGCCACTGCGGTTGGCTCCAGTATAGGTCTTTCCCCATGTAAGTGAACGGCAGCAATTTGGTCAAAATACTCAGTCAATAAATTTTTTACAAAAATTTTTTTTATTGCAATAGGTGCCTTTCCTTCATCTAATGCCTGTGCATGTGCTGATTTTTTAAAATATTGTGTCGTTTGGACAGGGTATTGACATTTGTTCAGGACCAATCAGGGGACAGATTGAGTCGGGTTACTGCCGGTCATTTCACTCACTTTGAGGGGCGGGAACCATAGACGGAACGGGCGGGACGTGGGGCGGGACGTGGGCGGTACCCATAGGCGGTACCTCAAGTGGCTAGCAATGACCTTGACATTCTCACCCATTCTCGTCCTTTTAATGTGTGAATTTGGCTAGTATTAGACCATTAGACCCATCGCAATTCTCATTGTCACTAGTGTTGAATTCATTATGGCATGTTCTGCATACAACTGTACTAATCGACCGTCTCAAAAGCATTCTCTCCAGTTTTTTCGGTAAGACATTTTTTATTACTTTATTTTTTACCGAGTAAGTAACGTTAGCCTTATTAGATAACAGCCTGCAGAAGTAGCCTACGCTACCTACCGCGACCTAGCATGACAAGCTAACGCTTTTGTATATTACGTAGACCGGTATGCTAGTGGAGTTAGCACCTTTATCTCCCAAAACCTTTTGGTTTGGCTACTTAGCGTTAGCTAACGATGTAAAACCTACATTGCACTTCGTCCTATGCTCACCACTGGCTAAGTGCATTTTATGTGGAGTGAATTTCGACATTGCTAACGTTACCGTGCATTAGTCAAACAAAAAGCAGTCTCTCCAGTTTTTTCGGTAATACAATTTTTATTACTTGATTTTTTTTACCAAGTAAGTAACGTTAGCCTTATTAAATAACAGCCTGCAGAAGTAGCCTACGCTACGTTACCTACCGCGACCTAGCATGACAAGCTAACGCTTTTGTATATTACGTAGACCAGTATGCTAGTGCAGTTAGCAACTTTATCTCCCAAAACCGTTTGGTTTGGCTACTTAACGTTAGCTAACGATGTAAAACCTGTCAAAAGTAACGTTAGTCAAATTTCAGTTGTGTAACGTTAACTTAGATTCCATTAAACATCGACCTGGTGAGCCTTTGTGTCTATTTTTAGCTTTGTAATTTAACGTTAACGGTCTCGTCGTAGACATGTAGCTACATTGCACTTCGTCCTGGCTATGCTCTCCACTGGCTAAGTGCATTTATGTGGAGTGAATTTCGACATTGCTAACGTTAGCTACCGTGCATTAGTCATGGTGTATATTTCATTAGAGGTATTCATTTTAGGTTGAGCATTATTTATAACTTTTAAAGCATGTGGGAAACGTGTTCATGGAGATGGAAACCCGACATAACGTTAGCTGTCATTTAGCTATCATGTTTTTCGTGTCGCCACTTGGCACCACCATGGACTGTATAAAAATAGGGTAACGTTAGGCTAACGTGGAAGTCCTCGCTTACAAAGACACATGGATTACAATACCATTTACAGCCAGCATTTATGTACAAATTTGATCTTTTATGTGGACCTTGTCATTTTTAATGTGCGTCTCGTCAGGGTTTGTCTTGTACTAAATGTGTGTCTTGTCTTGTGTTCCCACTCTCAGCCTGCACCTTGACGTGGTGAGTGGGCTTTAAACTGAGACAGGCTACTGAACTTTGTTGTCTCCTATGTCAAACCCCTAACTTCTTGTTACCCTTGAGTTTTTTGTCCCCTATTATGAAATGAAAACTGATCTTGCTCTATCCTTTCTCTATTTCACAGATGTAAATTTATTACCAGCTGTTCAAGTTACCAACATAATCAATACTAACACAGATCACTAATTCTGTGATGAAATGATATCTTGAGCTGCTAATTTGTAGAATCAGATGTGCCAAATTTGGGGTTGAAACAGCACAAGGAATAGGGTTGGGGACCGCAGTCCTAGTCTGTGGGTGACCCTCTTATCAAATGTGCAGCATCCATATTACAAAGGAAAACGCCGCCATCCTGTGCGGGATGTATGGACCACAGACTCACCCTGTCAGCCACGAGGGACATCTGACCATCTTTTAAGGATACATAAAAAATTGTACTGATTTCAAGTTGCTTTGTGAAAAAAGAATGATCTTAATCACTCCTTTAACACATTTAAAGTCGCAGCACAAGCTGCTCCTCCTTAGTCTTTCAGTGAGATTACAGGATGTCTGTTACTTATTTACATCAGTGGCTATACCTACACTGTGCACGCTGGGGAAGGCCATCTTGAGCGGTAATGTATTGGTGCATTATGTACTCATTATTTAACTGAATGCAAGAGGGTATTAAATATTTTAAAGACAAAAGCAGACAAAAACCTCAAATTACATTTTCCCCCATTTATATAAAGGGTCTGATTCTCATTACAGAGCAAGTACTTACAAAAATTAATTGCTGTACAACATGTATAATGTAGAGGGTAGTTAGGCTACCAGATGCCCTTATTTATGCTTCATTTTGAATGACATTTGATTAGTTTATATATTGTGTAATATTTGCTATTTCACCTACTGCATGATTCTGTGATAATTTAAAAATGTTTTAATTGACAGCTACACCGGCTTAGGGAGCAGGAAGCAAGAAAGGCCATGGGGTGCCATGGCTGGAGAGGACAAGATGGGTGGGGGAGAGAAGATGCGGGACAGGGATGAGGAAGAGCAGGGGGAGTTGGGTGAACAATGGCATAGCTAAAGATGTCATTAATTAAAATAAATCATAATACAAAATATAACATCATAACATAAAATTTGAAAAGCTGACCCATTTCATTAAAAAAAACCTATTCCATTAAAAGCTAAATCCAGGATTGGAGAAACTGCTCCCCTAGATTCAGTCTTTAAGGGAATGGACGATACTATTTAAAAAAATAAAAAGTAGCTGTCACCAACTATCCAGACAGTTTTAGCTGTGTAAGAGGAATAAAATTAAATGCATCTCATTGCAATATACAATGATACATTCTGGATGCAAGCTATTAAAACATCATCCACAATCTAGACATGATACTTTAATATTGTCAATATGCTGTTTGGTCCTATTGCATAAGGAGAGCTACACTTGAAAAATTAGCAATGAAAGAGAAATACACTCAAAGTATATTATGTAAATGACTAGTTTAAGGCACAGTGATTAAAAAAGAAAAATGGTTCACAATGAAAGGTGGGTACAGAAACTCAGTTGAGGCTTCGGCTTTCCATCGTTGTGTCTGCAAAAGAAATTAAAAATTCAAGGTTACAACCAGTCTGTGTAATGAGACTTCATGTACTAGGGTGGGAAACTTGCTTTTACAAAGTGCATTGTGCAATTTTCACGCATGCAAATAGATTCTTATTAAAATGCTTCGTAGATGACCACAGCTTACGTTATTTTATCTTCTTGTTTCATTGTGATTTGCGTTAGCTAGGGTGATCATATATTGTATATTTTATCCACACACAAAAAAAATTAGGACAGGTTCGGGCGGGCATTATTAACATAATAGGCTACTCTGCTGGGTTATTGGAATGAGCAAAACCTAACCAGACATTTTTAGGAATTTATAAATCCCGCAAGGACCTATTTTTATACAGTCTATGGCCTGGACGGATTTTTTGGGTCGCAAGCTTGCTGACAGCTTGCTACCTATTTAGAGCAGCTCTTCGGGACATTTATAATAAAAGTAGTCTTGTACGTAAATGTGATTGATTGACCGTCAATATCGTTAATGGCGATCATAACGTTACCCTATATTCGCCTTAGCCTGCCTAGGCCTAACGTAACCAATCTCACTGTCAAGCTGGTATGCTAGCTAATGGAATTAGCCTACCTCCGATCTGAGTTGGGTGGAATATTAATGTACTTTAAATTGTACTGTAAATTGAAGATAACTGAATAAAACGTTATAACATAACACAATGATGTGGCGAATTTCACACAGTCAATGCAAATAAATAACACCGTAAAACCGTGAAAATGAAATTATATAATAAATTAGCTTAACTTACCGTGAATTTGCTTGCAATCATAGACTGTGCTTGCAATATAAAACTCCCGCTTCTAATTTCTCCCGCTTTCCAGAATCTCCGCCCCGAACTGTCAATCATACTGTGCCTGGACAGAGACCCACCCATGAAGACCATATCCGGTTCACCCTGCTCCAAGCAAAGGTCAAGTCGGCTCCACTGAGCAGGCGCAGTTCGTCCAAACAGCCGGCGAAAAAGACTTCCGTGTTTCAATTTGGTTTTTCCGAGGCCATGGAAAGGCAATGGGTGACGTCACAGTGGCTTTGTCCATATTTTTATACAGTCTATGGTTTTTCCCTGTCTTGTCTTGCCTTAATTACGGGGTTTCCGTCCTAGTGGCCTAGTGCTAATGAATCCCCTTGCTGCGTTTGGCCCCTCCTACCTCACACGTCACGCCACCATTACATAAACAAGCTGGAAAGATACTGATGGCGCAGCCACTAGCTGGCCTTGTAGAATGAAAGACGATTGTTCTATGAGTCATTTATAAACAGTCATGACCTCGGCAAGATTTCATTCTTTCATGTTTTTTTTTAAAGCCATACAATATGCATATTTGGACATACAATATGCATACTTGGACATACAATATGCATATACTTGTATTGGAAATAATTACTTTCTGAATTCCAGAGATACCCAAGTATGAGTATCTGCAGAGAACGGGGCATGTCAAAAGAAAGGGGGGTGTCGAAAGCAAAGGGGGCGTGCCAAAAGCATGTTTCTTTTGGTCGATAATTCCGTTACACACATGCGCATTCTCCACAATTACGTCACACCGTTAAGCACTATACGGTCTAGGTTTAAAGCCTGTGTTTATGTCTTTCTTTATTTTCCACGGCGATTGTCTCAGAACAGCAGCAATCGCAGAGAACCGCTACATTTATACCAAACAAATGGTATTATTTCACATACAAACCTTCAGCTACCAATAGTTTTTGTTCGTTGTTTTGTGATGTGAGTCTTGTATGTTCGATAATAAAATGTTTTCTTGTATCATAACTGAATCCTCCTTTTCGTGTTTTAATGGAAAATAACATTAATAACAATTCACTGAACTTCCCATCTCAATTTGCAATGTTATACATTTAGGCTAAATTATAGTTACAGATGCCGTAAAGCCGAGACATGGCATCAAATGATGATTGCATACCAATCAACCTAGTTATCTTTGTTGAGTAATTGTACAGCGACTTTTCTTTCAATGTTGCTTATATTTTATAACCCATTCACATCAAGACATAGTTAAGGTCCCTTGACCAATAATATCTGACTTTTTAATAATCTCATTCATATTACCAGTGTAGTACATTACTCCAGCAGCCTATAAAAGTTAACAGATTGCAAATATTGTCAGCATTATTGCAAACAAGCTTTCTTACTGGAGCTTGTAGAGCCATGACTACTTTTGTGATATTGATGGACTTGACTTTCCTGTTATGTTTATCATTAATTAATTGGTTTGATGACAGTGATAAAATTTAATTGATGTTTGAAACCTAAGTATTAATCAAATAATAGGATGTTCAAAATAAAGTGTGCATTGAAGGCTGCACCTATTGCTCACACCTGTGTCTACTACATGTAATATACTAATGGTATGAATTACAATTAAAAATAAATAGCTACACATGATGGGCCACCTATTCATGGCAGGATGTAAAAATAAACCATTCATTCATCAATATGAAAACCCAGGTCCGCATGACATAATCCTTTTAAATATGTACTAATTCTATATCTAGAATTCTGACCATATTCATTTGTATTTACGTACCTCAGCACCCTAGTGTAGTTACAGCAAGTGGTACATGTGTTGTGTGAGTCCACTGGCCATAATGACACTGTTGAGGAACCAACAGGTTACTTGTTCCAGGGCCCAAGGTTGTCTCATGGATAGAGGCTGTACCTTACAGATCTTATCGTTTTGGCATTATGATACAATGACCGCTGTCTGTGTGACTGCTGGGGCCACATGCATAAAACTCTGAGTAAAAGAATGCGTAAAAGAAAGCTCAGGGTGAAAGTCGGAAATCTGCTTGTGAGGGGAGAGTCGAGTTCAGAGGACCAGACACGACAGGGAAGGAATCTAAAAGTTATCTATACAATAGATAACCACAAGAACGGAAGGTTCTGCGAAAGAAGAGGAAAAAATAAGGAATAGGGACAAAACTCCCGGCGAAGCGCCAACGAAAATCAACCCAGCAAAATAGGGCAGAGGCTCGGAAATGAGCAGAAAAGAGAGAAGGAAGATGCTCTCACCCTCAATAAGAGAGAACACTAAAGAGAGGTAAAAGAAATGAAAATAAAGCGACCTGGATAGCTGGGCGAATTAGACTCGAAGGCTCAAAGATAAAAAACAGAAAACACCTCTCGCTCTCAATGACGAAAAGCAGACAGGAGAGGGGTAAACAGAAAAATGGTAAAGGACATTTAGGCGAAAGACTGTCTAGGCGAAACGAGAAAGGAAAACCAAAACGAGAGACAGAAAGTGCAGATAACATAGGAGGAATCCTAAGAATCTAAATGCACAGAAGGCAAGTCCCACGTTACTCCAAAACAATAGTTTGGAGCAAAGTGGTCTCCTTAAGTGCCGAAGTCCTATACCATACTGGCTCTGTGTAGCAGTGAAATACAATACAGGAGCAGCGGAAGCTTAAATAGCCGACAGGTAACCTGAAACAGGTGTGAGGACTGCTTACCGAGAAAGAATGAAAGCCCAGAGCGCAACGGAAAAGTAAGGCAAGAGCGCCCTCGCGCTGCTTAGAAGGAGAATGACCGCAGAAAGAAAAAGAGGCTGCCAAAACCATGACAGGACCCCCTTCTAAGGGACGACCCCAAGCGATCCCTAAGCCTTATCCCTGCGGAAGTCCCTAATAAGTGTTGGGTCCAAGATGTTCTTGGATGAGACCCAGCAATGCTCCTCAGGGCCGTAACCCTCCCAGTTTACTAAAAACTGGGCACCTCACGCCGGCTTCAACTGAGAGACGTGGAAGGTGGGATGGATACGCATCGAGTGTGGCAGCTGAAGGCGCACAGTGACCGGGTTGATCCTCCGGATGATCTTAAAGGGGCCCACGAATCGTGGCGTGAGTTTGCGGGACTCTAATCGCAAGGGCAGATCCCATGAGGAAAGCCACACTCGTTGCCCCACCCGGTAATAGGGAGCCGGATGGTGATGCCTGTCTGCCGCAACTTTTTCTTTGGCCGTGGCGCGCAGGAGAGAAGCGTGCACACGCCTCGAGACGGACCAACATCTCCGCACAAAAGAAGGTACCTCCACTTCCCACTCCAACTCAGGTAATAACGGGGGTAGATACCCCAACTGAGCCTCAAAAGGAGAGAAACCTGTGGAGGCATTGCGTAAGGTATTATGGGCGTACTCCGCCCAAGGCGAGATGGCGACTCCAGGACGCAGGATTGGAGGCGGCCAAACACTGAAGGGTGCTCGCCAATATCTGGTTGGTTCGCTCCATCTGTCCATTAGTCTCCGGGTGAAAACCTGAAGACAAACTGACAGACACCCCTAGCAAGGTACAAAAGGAGCGCCAGAACCTAGCGGTGAATTGAGGGCCGCAATCAGAAACCATGTCCAGAGGGAGACCGTGTATCCTAAAAACGTGGTCTCCCATCAGCTGAGCAGTCTCCGGTGCTGATGGTAGTTTAGGTAGCGCAATAAAATGTGCCTACAACCACCAGGATCATGTGTTGCCCTGGGACACAGGCAACCCAGTGATGAAGTCGAGAGTGATATGACTCCAAGGGCGAGTGGGGGTGGGTAGAGGGTGTAAAAGACCCGAGGGTGGAAGTCATGTTCCCTTGCTACAAGCGCAGACAGGACAGGCAGTGACAAAAATCTTTCTCCATTTTAGGCCACCAGAAGCGCCGGGACAAAAAGTCCCTAGTCCGGTGGATGCCAGGATGGCCCGCCAGCTGTGAAGCGTGGCCCCACTGGAGAACCCGAGATCTAATTTGGGATGGAACAAACAGACAATGGGACAGACCCCCACCTGGGCCCGGGTCCGAACGCAAAGCCTTCTGAGCAGCTGCTTTGATCTCCCACATCACCGGGGCTACAATCTGGGTGACAGTTACGATGGGCTCAGGGCACGGTTCCTTATCCGTACGATCGTAAATGCGCGACAGCGTGTCCGGCTTTACATTCTTCAACCCAGGTCGGTAGGTCAGAACAAATCTAAATCGCGTGAAGAATAATGCCCACGGGCTTGTCGGGAATTTCACGTCTTGGACTGTTGGACATATTCTAAATTTCTATGGTCGGTCCAGACAGTGAAAGGGTGCTCAGCTTTCTCCAACCAATGACACCACTCCTCTAATGCCAATTTGACTGCTAGCAGCTCCCGGTCCCCTACGTCATAATTTCTCTCAGCGGGTGTTAATTGACGAGAGAAATATGCACGTGGGTGCAATTTGCGGTCCAGTGGAGAGTGCTGGGACAGAATGGCTCCCACTCCCAGCTCAGAAGCATCCACTTCTACCACAAAGAGGAGGGAGGGATTGGGGGTTACCAAGATAGGTTCGGAGCTAAACCTCCTTTTAAGCTCTGTAAAAGCTGCCTCAGCTCTAGGGTTCCATTGGAACCATGCAGGTGATGTCTTCTTGGTGAGGGCTGTGATAGGAGCGACTACCGTGCTAAAATTGCGGATAAATCGCCGGTAAAAATTTGTAAAGCCCAGGAAGCGCTGTAGCTGCTTTACTGATGCTGGAGTGGGCCAGTTTTTAACCGCCGAAACCTTCTCAGGAACCATGCGGACCTCCGTTTGCCACAATGAACCCCAAGAAAAGAAACTGAGTTGGTGTGGAATGAGCACTTCTCAGCTTTAACGAACAGCCACGCCCTAAGAAGTGACGTGAGAGGAAAGATGCGGAGAGAAAATAAAAATATCGTTGCGGTAGACGAAAACGAACCTCTCCAGCATCTCTCTAAGAACATTATTCACTAGCGCCTGGAAAACAGAGGGGGCGCTAGTGAGGCCGAACGGCATCACCCGGTACTCGTAGTGTCCGTGGTGTGTATTAAATGCCATCTTCCACTCATCGCCCTCGCACATGCGCACCAGATTGTAGGCATTGCGAAGGTCGAGCTTCGTAAAGACCAACACCCCCTGCAGCCGCTCAAATGCAGACTTCATCATAGGAAGAGGGTACCTGTTCTTAACAAAGAAAAATACAGCACCTTCCGGTGAGGTGGAACGTCTGATAAACCCGTTAGCCAGGGACTCTTCAATGTACTCCCTCATGGCTATGCTCTCTGGGACTGACAAGGAATACAGGGAACCCCTGGGTGGAACCGTGCCTAGGTACAACTCAATGGTGCAGTCATAAGGCCTATGAGGTGGCAAGGTAGTGGCGTGTTGCTTACTAAAAACCTCAGCGAGGTCAGTGTACTCCCCTGGTACATTAGTAGG
The DNA here is from genome assembly GCA_029718625.1 of Synaphobranchus kaupii. Taxonomy (NCBI): domain Eukaryota; kingdom Metazoa; phylum Chordata; class Actinopteri; order Anguilliformes; family Synaphobranchidae; genus Synaphobranchus; species Synaphobranchus kaupii. Next base: position 75,577,047 of record CM056378.1, read on the forward strand.
CAAACGGAATTCAAGCGCCCCTACCCCTCCCGGGTTCTCAGCGTCAAAAAGGGGGTCGGGTGACGATTCCCATTCGAAATCGGAACCAGAAGGGTCCTCCTCCCAAATGGAATTCCCATCAGCAAGGGAATCCCAGGCTAAGCTCTCCTCTTTATTCTCAGAGAGCAAAACTGGGCTATCCTGATCGAGGAAACTCCGCCTCCTACAGATCACTGTCGGAGCAGAGCTCAGAACAGTCACTGACGCCCCCCGTAGAGGTGTTAATGGGCGAATGGCAGTGGGATTTGCACTGAGGCCCCCACTGGTGAATAACCCCCCTGTCACCACCCCAACTAATATGAGGACTGTGTAGAACCAACCACGAGTGTCCCAAGATGAGCGAATAAGTGAGTGACCCAGATAGGACGTGGACATTCGTAGAGGACCCGTGATCTCTTTAACATTACCGGAGCCCAACGGGCGTTAACACCCACTGCTTTAACCTCTTAATACCAAACGCCCCCTAGCGGTAACGCGGGCGTTACGGAAATTATTAAATTATACATTTCATTAATTTAATAATATATAATAAACTGCTCACCTCAATATTTTGATTAAATATCCTTAAGATATATCCATTCCTTCTGGGAAAGTGGTTTTTAAGCCCAAAACGTCGGGATAAAACTTCGTAAATAACGTTGGAAACTCTGACCTAATTCTCAAACATGTATTGCAGCTTGATGTCACACCATAAACAATGTGCTGGTAAACTGTTCTGCTTAATTGTATTTCACAAAACTTTGGTTTGAAAAATCATTATACCTTTAGGCTTCAAGAAAAAATACTTTAAAACTTTCATACGGCTGTACATTATTTTTTTCCAATTTTAAACCGACTTGTGCTTTTTTGCACTTGATTACGACTCGTTCGGCTGTGTTCACTTTGGCGTTGTGAAACTCAGCCAGTTTCTGGAGTACCAATCCCGTGTCTTAGTATATGTTAGCCAGAGTTGTTTTGAACTTGCTTGCAGAGATTTATGCAAATCCGTCATCAATTGGGTGTATTTCTTTGACTGATAGCACAATAGGCCTATCTGAAGTGGGAAAAACTGTCTTCCACCCGCCTCCACTCCGAGTATTATTTGCTTTCCATTGGGTTTTAAAACTGTCTGTCAAATATTCCAGCCAATAGGCAAGACTCTTATCTTTCAAACAAGCCCTCATTCAACAAAATGCCGTCGTAAATCAAGGAAATACTGCCCTGCGTATAAGGAAGTGGCAACTACGCGTAATTATCGAACCAAGATGACGCAGTGTTTTTACCTTGTAGCGTAGCTCGCTACATTCCATTTAGCAAAGCACAATTAATTAGGTAAGGCCCGCAGTTACATTTTTTTACTTTAGAGTATTTTTGATACAGTTTTTGTGTAGTTATGTCGAGATTTTTGAGGCGTTTATCCGTGCACCAAGTGCTAGACGAACTGGATAAGCCAGAAGATGTTTTTGCCAAGGGAGACTCATCCTGTCTCAGTGACGCTGAATCCACTGATGACCGAGATGATGTTGCTGACATGTAAGTTGTTTTATCATACTAACAGTGTTATGCTATAAACGCATTGAATTTCGCCATGGCAGGTAACGTCCTTAGGGCTGGTGGTATTACCGATTTTTCGATATACCAGTGTGAATTCACGCAATGCCATGCGGGTTCGTAATTACATTGTCAACTGTATTTTATTGTTTTTCATACAATTAATATTACAAATTGCACATTCCAACGGTATGATAAATAATTTATGAAGTAAACGTAGGGTGTATTGTCTGTGTTGACAAACTCGCACGTGTTACGTGGCGTTGCCAACAACACAGATGTTTGTGGAAACGTTAAGTTTGTTGTAAGCATTGAAGGAAATGTGCAATTTAGCTGCAATGCGTGAATCCCTGTGTTTCTTCTGTGAAGCTAACTAACCTTATATACTTATGCATAAAATCGGTCCCTCTCAGCTAAATTAATATAGATAGTATTACCTTTACAGTGGCAAGCTAGCAAGCAAAATTACAGGTAACAAGCAGCTAGCTATCTATTTGTGTCTGAGATGAGCTACTAAATCGATTTTTTTGAGTGTGAAATGGCTTCTGGAAGTGTTTAGTAAAGTCATTGTTCCACATGAGTAAATTGTTCTGTATGCAGTACAGAAGGCTGTGCAGGTAAACAAAATGGCAATTTATGCATGGTATGAGGGAGAGAACATGATAACATGAGGGAGTACTTGTTGATTATTATTATTGTTGATTGTTGTTGTATAAGGGGGACTAATGGGTACATCAACATGGTGGACAATTCCATGGACAGGGTTAGTGGGGTTTGTAATGATGCAGATTGCTCTCCTGAGGGAATGTGTAGTCTAAATGGCTTCTGTATGAATGGTGAAATAATCTCTCCTCACCCTCCACCCCCATGTTTTGATCCTTTGCCTTTTTTTGTTTTTAGTTCATTTTTTTTTAGCTTTTTGGACCCTGCCATTTTGTACTTTCTTTGTGTAAATACGGTAACTTCAGCAATTAGAGGGCAAGGATCTTTTTATTTGTTACAGCAGGGGTGTTTTTATTTTTTATCTAGGAAACTGGTGGACTTTTGATTTTTTATCCACTGCACTTTTAGTAGTACACCTTAGTGCACTTGTATATAGTTGATATATGTTTGTCATGTATAAAGTTTTGCCTCCTAAAACCCAACCCCAACGTCCCTGTCATAGGAGGTGGCAACAGAATAAAGGACAGGACTGGCAAGCAGTAATGTGTAGGGAAGTTTCATACTATTCCCATTATTCATTTGAAAACCTGTTTGCACATTCCTGGACTCATTTCTGGCTAATGGGGCTCTGGTGAAATACACAAGATTCACTGTGCTGCTACATGGGTTTTGACAGCTTTTTGTAACCTTGGGTAGTTAGTTGTGTAATATGAAGAGCACCAAGAACACGTCTAAAAATGAACTTTTATTGCCAATATTGACAAATTATCTCATTTTATTGTAAAAACCTAAAAAATAAATCATATTGAGACCTTTCTGGAACATTGCCATTTTTGGCACATTTGGCACCATTTGGCACCATTTGGATAACGAAAAAGGTTCACCTGAAAAAAACCCTGTACAATTTGAATGGTTTGATATTGACACCAGATTGTTACCAGAGGTAGGCAGCATATTGATGAATCAGATAGAGGAGTCATTTCCTCCATAGCATTTGTAGCTCCCCAGGTAAAAATTCTTAAACTTGAATGTAGGTACCCGTTTTTTAGTTTTTTTATATTTTCTGTACATAAATTGTTGTAGTTAAGTATCAAAAACTGGATTTCTATGAGTTCTCACTGCTTAGTCGTAATACTGCAGGTGTCTGCTTTAATAAAAGCCATGAACCATATTTGTACCATTTATAGTTTTTGAGATAACCACCTTTGTTTGTCACTAGTGAAAACAGGCAAAAATTGGCCTATTTTGCCCTCGGTAGGAAGAGGTTAAAAACGTTTTGCATTTTCTACCTCTGCTTTTCTGTCATGTTGTCACCATATCACATGGACTCCAAACATTGCATATGTATGGTGTCCATTGTGTGCAGAGGTAAGCAGATTCTCACAGTATGTGTTATGTTACACATCTGAATTTCTGCGTGGAAACTCGCTTACGCGGCTTTCTGAGGGCATTTCTCTGCTCAGCACTGTTTATACATGTGGCCACTGGTGTGTCATCAATTTGTGCTTCTGGCTAGGCTGGTAGCTATACACTTTAGAACAAAAAAGGGCAACCACCAACACAGAGGTCTTCAGTCAACGGGAACTGAGCTAAGTTACATTAAAGGGATAGTTCAGAATTTTGGACATAATGTCTCAATTACGACTTACCCATGATGTAGTTGATTGATGGAAACCATTTTCAGATAATTCCATGCTCTCCCTTCTTTTGGACTTACACACATTGCTAATGCTAGTGCAACTCTAAGGTATCGAGTATCATCCACTACCAAACGCACTTAAACACTCCACAGTGCACCCAAAGCAAATAAAATACGACGACAGTCTATCAGGTTATTTTCAGTGATTATACCATCATTTTTCAAGTCAAACTATCGTTGAATCCTTTACTTTGTGCTCACCTAAATTCTACGTGGAAGTACGGCGTTAGTTTATAGCTCTGCCGTCCAAAAACAATATCATGCGTGTGAAAGAATCAGACTCGTAGTATTGTTAGCTAACATTCAGGTAAGAGGGTATTTCGTTGTGTATTTCAAGGTTGTTCAAATCATGCAAAAAAAAAAGGGAACCGCAAAGTTTTCACCGATTTCCAGTGGAAGATCAACAAAGAAAACAGCTGTGGCTTCTTGCTGCTCGCATGGATGTCACCAATTGAACTACTGAAGGAGACTGCTGTGCCATCACCTGTTTTTCTTAATACACCGAAAACAACTGACGAGCAGGTAACTAATAAATGATTGCATGCGTGATCTATCTATTTTAATTTAATTTAGCTAGCTAGTTGCCACGATTGGGAAGTCATGGAAGTGGTCAAACTTTTCCTGAAAATTGGTAGCCAGTGTGCTTGCTTGTATATGCTGTGTTATTCTGTAGCATGTTAGTGTTTAGCTGACTTTTTGTCTACGAAATATGTAACTTTACGGCAAAACGGATTGTGTCGGCAACTGTGGAGTACAGCAGATAGCCTACAGGCAGATACCCTGGCTAATCTACAGCTAGCTCCGCCACCGTACTTTCACTGAGAATTTAGGTGAGCACAAAGTAAATGATTCAACGATAGTTTGACTTGAAAAATGATGGTATAATCACTGAAAATAACCCAGATAGACTGTTGTCGTATTTTATTTGCTTTGGGTGCACTGTGGAGTGTTTAAGTGCATTTGGTAGTGGATGCTACTCGATACCTTAGAGTTGCGCTAGCATTAGCAATGTGTGTATGTCCAAAAGAAGGGACAGCATGGAATTATCTGAAAATGGTTTCCATCAATCAACTACATCATGGGTAAGTCGTAATTGAGACATTATGTCCAAAATTCCGAACTATCCCTTTAAGTAGCCTGTTCCAATTTCCTCACGCTGATGTAGCCGACCAGTACTTAGGCTATTAATCAAATAACGTTAACGTTAAGTTCTTAGCCTCACTTTTAATAAAGTTTTGACTTTGCTACAGTGGATGATAAAACACATATTGTACCATAATTTCAAAACGCCATTTTCAAATTATATATGCAATATGTATCGACCAATAGAAAATTGCTTTTGGCAAGGCCCCTTTGCTTTCGGCATCCCCCTATCTTTCGACACGTCCCTGCCTCCAGCCTGCAGATACTCCTGTCTCGCGATACTGGATACTTTTACCCTCGTTTTTGGATTGAAGTAGGGCGGTACTATAAGTGGGAATGGTGACGTCACGAATCCCAAACCAATCACAAGGCTGAGGACACTTGTCCCTCCCACCAGCATTTGTCAAAACGAATGCGCTCCCGAATTAATGCGAAGTAGCAAACACAGCCAGTGTGTTAGCTAGCCCTGTGGATTTAGCTACTACTTTCAGTAATGTAATGCGTATCTTGGCTAATGTTGGGCGTGTAGCACTAACTATAGATAATAATGGCACATATGCCTTCTCATTGCTGCGCTCGCCGGTGCTGGGTACAGCGCAGTTGATTTTTTTTAATGCACAGAACTGAAGCGGAGCTTTAGTTGACAGGGAAACCAACCAAACAATTCCATGGCATTCAACATGCGAGCTACCCAACGTCAACTAGCTAGCTAACTAGCAGCAATACCCACGTCTTTATTGGAAGAAACAAATGTTATAACAAAGTTAAGAAGTGTGGTTTATTATTACATGGAAACTTAGTATGTTGAAACCCACAATTCTGTCACCACCTGTGAAGCCAGAGAACGCGGGTGATCTGGTTGTGGAATTTCTACACTCTGAAATTCAGTGTTGGTAGGTTTGTGAATATGTTTGTACAACCCCAATTCTCTCCGCTATTTTGTATTTTTGTTGTGTGTGATGCAGAGTGTCGTCTTGGACAGAAATCAAGCCTGCTCATTAGAATATTACGACCATGCCCCGACCGTCCTAATACAGGTCTGATCAGCTAATTCAGCTGTTTTTGAGCAGTGGTTTATCACATTTATACATATATATTTTCATTCAAACTTTGGTGGATGCTTAATAATACACTCAAGTTTGATATCATACATACATTTTAACTAATTTAGGCTTTGTTCCCTGGGGCTTTAAGGGATGTTTTAATATATCATATTAACAATGACATTTAAGACAGAATACTATAGTCTTCATTTTTAGAAGAGATAGTTAATGATAGTAACAGCTGTGCATGAAAAAAATAACAAGTTTTTATCTGTCAGAGAAACATATAAAAATAAAAAACCTCATACAACCCTTTACTATCATCAGAATAAAATAAAAAAAACAAATTAACAGAGTGTTCTGCTCTCAGTAAGAACACATAAAATGGCAGGTTTTCCTGCAAAATGCCAGCCAGCTGGAAGTGAACCCTGTGTTGATTTTGACCTGAACAGGAAGCCAGCACGCTGGGCCAGAGTGGAGCATTATAATTACCGCTGTCAATAACGGTGTGAAGGGGGGGTGGAACTGCTCAAATGAATGTCAGGTTTTGGAGACACTGCTTACACATGAAAAAAGGGACATTAAATGCCACACTGTCTGCGCCAAACTGAATCCCCTTCTCATTTCCAACCAATCAGGGCCAGCTATCAGCACAAGAAGCCAGGTTATCTGAGTACTTCGACCTTGCTTACACTCAAACCATAATGCTGACAAATTGAATGTCTGGAAGTCCTTTATACTGTATGCGGCTGTCTATTCACACACCACTCACAATGTGCTGTATACCCGATTTTGTTTAGACCAAGATCGCATTTCTTGTGGTTGTGGCACTCAACGCTCTGTCTGGCCTGACTGCCATGTTGTCTCAGAACTAACTCACACGGCTCACTTTTTCACAGGATGGTATTTGCCAGTAGGATGTCAGGAGAGGATGCGTGTTAGAATCTTCACATTCAAATCCAATACTGGAGGAACCTAACCCAGACTACCTTCAAAGGTGGCTCAGATAAGATTTAAACAAATCCCATATATATGCGATTTCTTGTGTGCAGACCGCAATCGTCAACACAAATTGGATATTTCAGGAAATTGTATAAATGTGGCATACAAAGAAGTGTGAACAGGACCATATCAGACGGGGAAAAAACGGAACGTTCTCACAACACCGCACAACTTCAGGTTCTGCACTCCTGTGCTGTATTCATGAGGAAAAGAGCATGACCCGGTTGCTATGAAACACACAGTTACATCATACTCATGTGTCAGGGAGCACCTAACATCCCTGTCCTTTGCTAATGCCCATCCTAGCTGTGCAGAAGATCAAAATCATTAAAATGACTGCTGTGTCCTCTTTGTGAGTCTGATCCCTTTGCCAAGTGGAGAGAACAAATTGGAAATATGTCACAAAGCCAGTGCATGGTGGCAGGGCTCTCAGCCAAAGCCCTTTATAAATATCACCCTGAATATGGCTAATGACGAGCGCTGGAGTGCCTGTGTGGGAGGGAGCTTCTGTAGGCCTCAGGGCCAACTCGGATTTCATACAATGGAAAGAGGCTACTTGTCTCACATCCTTTACTATGAAAAATTAGCAAAGAGCTACATTTTTAAAGAAAAGTTAGTAAAGATCTATACTGATGAATAGAACAACACGGGCGCAGATCTATCAACATTTTACATGACCCTAAACCATTTTGTCATATAAAGACAACTTGAAGATTTCCCTTTAAAGAAGCAATGAGCTTGTAAGCATGTGTGACAAGAAGAAATGATGGTGCTACTTTTTGGACCGTGATAGGCATGGATAGGGATGAGATTATGGAAATAAACCACCTAATATGATTTATATCATATTATGTGGTTGATATACTGTAAATTAAGGCTGGCGGTAGTCCAGTTTCTGGTGACTTTGCCTGCTATTTAGTACATGTGAAACGCATGTCTTACCTCATTTGAGCCAGCCTGGACATAGTAGTAATATAAAATTATTATTTCCTATTATCCCTCATGGGGAAATTGGTTTCGCAGCCACACAAAATCAATAATACAAACAACAGTGCATACAACACAAAAAAACGAGACATTACATTAACCTCTAAAAGGTTATTCACTATTTAAAAAGGATATGACGGCAGGAATAAATGACTGCCTGTGCCTATTATTCTTGCCAAGGGGAACAGACAGAAGACTGGAGGGTAGGAGATTAAGCTCTGTTGACAGGGCATAATGTAATGTAATTGTAATGGCATGGGTTGAATCATTTCAAATAATATCTGCTTTCTTAAGTGCCCTACTTTTATATAGTGCAGTCAGGCTGGTTTTTGGCTGCACAATGATTTTGCTACTGATTTTAAGAATTCTTCCATTCTGTTCAGGTTGGCTGTACTTATATTTCCAAGCCAACAAATAAAGCAATGCTTTCAATGAAGGACTTATAAAACGGTGTAGGGATGGTACAGTCCACGTTAAAAAATCTCAGCTTCCTTAAGAAAAAGAGATGCTGCTAGCCTTTCTTGTACATCAGGTTGATGGTAGCTTCTGTAGTTGGAATGTCACAGTCAGCATTAGCACCTGCATTGACCATAGAGCACAGAACTATACACACTTCCCCAACTGGAAAGCTCTCAGTATGATCAAATGGGGACTTATCTCGATATGCATAGTGTGTTTTGTGATGGACTAATCCTACAATTTCTTTAGCTTGTTCTGTAGCACAGTTTAAACATGTGATTGGTTATCCATAAGAAACTACTCCGCTGTAACACACAGTATTCTTGAAATTGTCAGAAATATAGAATTTAAATTTATTTCTCAGGTTCACTGAACTGGTTTTTAACATCAGAACACCCTGAATAATTTGACATGGTGTAACTTTTGTCCAAAAGTAAAGAAGTATACTTTATATTTAATAGGCACAAAAATATATTTTAGTGATATATACTGTATATTAGACATTGCTGTTCAGATGTATAGATTCAGCACATTTTTATACATATGTATGACTATAATATATTTATAACAGTGCAAATCTAAGAGAAACTATTTTTATCTTATCGTTCAGACTTTGAGAAGATACAGCTTGCTTCTGAGCTGTAGTGCTGAACAGCGTGTGCTGCCTTTGTGTCAGACATATGAGCAATGGAAGTACTGCTGTGTTTGTAGCTGGAAGGAGATATTGGTGCATCAGAGATTACACACTATAAAGTCGGGTATCACGCTTAGCGGGGATGCCTGGGAAAAATGCAACCTATGGGATCCACTGTTAGGCAATACTGTTGATGTTGGAAGAGATAAAAGAAACAGAAAGTTGGAGAAAAAAAAACTTTCATTTCTGTTGCACATAGAACATGTTATTGCTCCATGTTATTGCCTCTGGCTTATGGCTCAATCAAGTTGAGTTTTACGGAAGTTTCTATAGACAGTGATGACAATAGCAAATTTCCTGCTGTTTTACTTGCGTATGTGGGGCTCAGGGTTGGGGTCAATTCCATTTCCATTCAGTCAGTTCAGAAAATGAACTGAAATGCAATTCATTCATTAAAAATGACTCTAATTTCAAATTTTAATTTTACTAATCAAATTTCGCCTAATTTCCTAAATGGATGGAATAGAAATGGAATTGAACTCAACCCTGGTGGGGCTAGACAGAATCTACATGTAGGTTTACTTTATTTATTCTGCCCACCATTTTCAGGATAGCTCCCATTTTAAGCAGACTATACAATTTGACCTGGAAAGGCTGAGTGAGGGTTTTGGCTGTACTGATAAATAGGGTGACCCAAATGGCCATGGATATAACGGCTCTTGGGCCCTGATGGGCGGCAGTGTAGTATAATGGTTAAGGAACTGGCCTTGTAACCGAAAGGTTGCAGGTTCGATTCCCAGGTTGGACACTGCCATTGTACCCTTGAGCAAGGTACTTAACCTGAATCGCTTCAGTATATATCCAGCTGTATAAATGGATAATATGTTAAAAAAAAATGCTAAAAAGTTGTGTAAGTCGCTCTGGATAAAAGCCTCTGCTAAATGCCTATAATGTAATGTAATGATCATCTCAGATCCCAATAATGGAGCCAACAGCTCTCAAATCCTGATAATGCAGCGAACAGGTCTCAGATCCTGATAATGAAAGCAACAGCTGTCAGGTCCTGATAATGGAGCTAACAGCACCTGTCTGCAATAAGGATGAGCTGGTAAACCCTGAGGGAGTGTGCATCTTTGCATCTGCACAAAGCCATGGCTGATTAAGCAGAAATGGATGTTAAAATTATGAAGTATACAGTACATTGGCCCAGGTAGGGAAGAGGTGGCACGACCCAGATTGCACTGGGGGAGCTAGTTTGGGGTGGGGGAGGGGGGAGTCTCTATTATACCACTTAAACGAGAGGGCTTCTCTCCAACAGATGCGTCATCTCTGAAACAATATTCCTAACAGCACTGTTCATATGTGTAAAACAGAACCCTCTGTATGACCAGCTTTGTTTCATGTTCATGACAATACTGTTATAATATGAGTGATGTAACACTTTCTGCTTGAACATGTGTAGCGCTTGTTCTGACCTGAATGGATATGCAAAGTCGATGGCGATACTGAAGTTGCTGTCCGTCTTGTTGAGGCAGTCCATGCTAACCTGCAGCTGACCAGAGTACCCTCCACATGTTGCAAAAGCAAAAATGGCAAAAAGCTGTGAAAAAAAAATTAGGAAACATAGTGTTAACCCTGCCCACAAACCTGTATTACAGCTAACAGCACATTGCAGAACCCATTCACAAAACCAACATTACAGCTCACAGCACATCCCTGAACCAATTTAAAAAACGTACATTACAGCTAATAGCGCATCTTAAAACCTATTCACAAAGTTGCGTTCATCAGACCTGTATCAAATATGTATTTACATACTTTGAATGCTGGTAAATTTTGAAACAAGACACGTCACCAACAAAAAATGAAATTAAATGAAAGCAGGATATTGAGTACACAATTCTGCTTTCCTGCAGGGCTGGGGTGAGTACATTCTCCTGCTTCCTACAGGGCTGGGATGAATACAATCGCCTGCTATCCCACAGGGCTGGGTTGAGTACATTCTCCTGCTTTCCCACATGGCAGGGTTGAGTACATTCTCCTGCTTTCCTGCAGGGTTGGGGTGAGTACATTCTCCTGCTTGCTACAGGACTGGGATGAGTACAATCTCCTGCTATCCCACAGGGCTGGGTTGCATACATTCTCCTGCTTTCCTGCAAGGCTGGGTTGCGTACATTTTCCTGCAGGGCTGGGATGAGTACATTCTCCTGCTATCCCACAGGGCGGGGATGAATACAATCTCCTGCTATGCCACAGGGCTGGGTTGAGTACATTCTCCTGCTTTCCCACATGACTGGGTTGAGTACATTCTCCTGCTTTACCACATGGCTGGGTTGAGTACATTCTTCTGCTTTCCTGCAGGGCTGGGGTGAGTACATTCTGCTTTTCTGCAGGGCTGGGATGAGTACATTCTCCTGCTATCCCACAGGGCTGGGATGAGTACAATCTCCTGCTATCCCACAGGGCTGGGTTGAGTACATTCTTCTGCTTTCCCATATGGCTGGGTTGAGTACATTATCCTGCTTTCCTGCAGAACTGGGTTGAGTACATTTTCGTGCTTTCCTGCAGGGCTGGGTTGAGTAAATTATCCTGCTTTCCTGCAGGGCTGGGTTGAGTACATTTTCCTGCAGGGCTGGGATGAGTGCTCATTCTGAACCCCCCCCCCCCCCAGTTGACTGAGTTGTTTGGAAAATGTTTCATCTGGCTGGGTTTCAGCACACGTCCTGGGACGTTTTCACATGGCTGGGTTGAGAACACATTCTGGAAATCTGTCATATGATTTGGTCCCTCAACAGCTGCTCAGCAGTTCTTCTGGGCTGCATAAAATGTCTTTTCATGTAATTCTCCAGCAAGAGAATTTTAATGATTCACTAATTCAATGTTTTTGTTTCAAGAATTTCCATTTTTAAATTTGAATATATTAACTGAGAAAATGAAATTACTTGGAGATATTTCTCATATGGTTATTTCTTGGGCTGAAACTGAGCACTACTGAATACATTGTCATATCTACCTGAATCTAATGAACAGGTACAGAGTTGTAGTCCTGCATCTACCTGGATCTGAGTATACTATCACTTCCTTCATGTGTGCTAATTCTCTTACCTTTAGTATGCACTAATTTACTCCTCCTCCATATGTTGCCCTAGAAAAGAGCGTCTGCTATATAAATGTGAAGTAAAACAAAGTTATCAATGCTGCATAAATGGGCTCAGAGGCACGGCACTGGCCTGATTCTGATATCTGCTGCTAAACAGATCTGTAGGTGCTGCTCCTCACTGATTATCATCCACTCACTCACTCTGGCTGTGTTCTAGTGAAACATAATTTGAGCTTGCGGTGAGACATCTACTTTAACTGAAGATGTATTATCTGTGAGAGCCTAACAGCCGGGCCAGTGCTCCTGTAAAAATGAAGCAGGTTTCATTCCAGTCAGAGGCAGTGAGCCTCCTCAGAGACCAGTGATTGCCATCAGGTGGTAATCGTTTTAGTTCATTTTATTACTTTGTGCTTCCACTGAAATAAACAGGGCAAGCGGGAGTGAGGCAGCAATATTTCTGCCTGTGCAATCAGTCATAGACAATAACGCACATTCTGCAAAGCGTGCTGCTCTGAAATTGATTTTTAATGAATTATTAGCAATATGATCTGAAGATACACAGTGCTAGTGGTATAGTACAAGTACCTACGGGTTACTAAAAATCCTTTATGTTCACTAAAAAACTGTTTAACCAAAAAGTTTAATTAATTTAACATATAATGACGGCTTCTATTTATTTATTTATTTATTTATTTGTTGGGGTAAAGCATGTAGAGCTGAGGTGTCCAATTCTATCCAAAAAGGGTATCCTTTTCGTAAAAGATTGGACACCCCTGATTTAGACATTGCTGCATTGTATAAAAACTATTTTGTACATAAATTGAAACGTAATGTTTCAGGCTAATTTCTTACCCCCGGTCCACAATTAAGCTTTTGTGAAAGTCTTAATGGTAAAAAATGCTGTTAGGGACGGAAAAGGGATCATTACCTACCTGCTCCCCTTCATCCCCAGCTAACCCTTTTCATGAGAAACCCTCTATTATTCATGAGATACATTGAAGTTACAGAGCCATATGCAGACACTTAACACATTATCGGTCACCCATAACTGCACTTATCCAGAATACCACGTTGATTGACATTTACATCCATTTCTGACTTCATATTAACATTAAGTTGTTACCTTTGCACTGATTCATCACAGTAGTTCCATAGAGGACATATACCCTCCCTGCACACGTCTAGACACACCTGCAGACACCGTCTGACACTCCTGACTAGGGGGATAAAGGAACAAATAAACATGTATCTTCCTAAAATACCACTCTAAATCCATTTAAGAATCAACAAAAAAAGAGATATTGGGGTAAGTGTACATATTCAGCCTGCTTAAATTTTTAGATTTCAATTAAGATGGAAAAAAAATGTATATGTGCTGCTTAACGGCTCAACCAATTCATCGATTTGTTATGTTTATATAAAGTTTTTATTCTGAGCCAATCAGATTCAACATTATTGAATTATATGAACATACCCCCTGGAGGCATTTTAAGACATGCACAACAACTTTGCTCTGAAAAAAAAAGATTAATGTTTTGATAATTGTATATGAAGTCAGATTACACTTTTAACAAATATTGTCTTTAATCTGATAAAAACATGGGTTTTCTGAGTAAGCAGTCACACCTCATGTCACAGTAAAAACTCTAGGGACATAGTGTGTTGCAACAACATAGATTATTAGCATTACATTTTTTGAACGTACCCAGTTTTACAGTTAATATTGAAGGTTTATACGTGTGCGCTTTTTGGAAAAAAATAGCATTTACCCATGTAGAATGTAAATAAACATTAAAAATATTTTTAAACATAAACATACCTTGAATAGTGCTATATCCTACTTAATATCTCAATTGTTTTATAAATATCTTTTAATTTGAATTTCTTATTCCCACTTTTTAAGCATGAAACAGCATAAAACAAAAGTCCTGTTCGCACAGTACTAGTTGTACCCCAGGACATCCTGTAATTATAATTGTTATGGAGTAGAAACTGGTATGGACCCAAATGCAGGACTCGGAGGCAAACTCAGGCTTAAGACTCCGCAAGGAGTGAATATTTATTTTGAGCAAGACAAGCGAACAAACAGGGAAGCTAGGTGATGGGCTGGATACAGGGTTGGAGAAACTAAGATGGGCAAGGCAGGTGACGGGGCAGGAGCGAACAGGAACGGGAAGCAGACTGGACGGGCTGGAACGAGGAACAAGACAAAAACAGACAGGTAAGTGGCAAAATGCAAAAAACAGAGTGGCCGGAGAATGTCAAGACAGAGCAAAGACAAATGACGAACTGGGAACGAGACAGAGAAAGAGGAGAACTTAAATAGAGAGGGAAACGGCTAATAGGATAACTAAAAAGCGTGAGGAATGTTTGTGAGAGCTGATGGAATAATTAGAGTGTGTGCGGAATGCAAGCAGAGGGGGAGAGTGATAGGCTGAGTGATAATGGGGAGAAAACTAGGAACAAAACGGGAAACCACGCCCAGCCGGCACAAACACGGAACTAGACAGACAGGGTGAACTAAAAAAACACAACATGAAACAAGAGGAATGAGGGAAACGAGAGAAAACGAAAGGAAGGTGGACTGGAGGGAAACGGCAGATCTTAAATGTTACCTATTCTGTGATTTTAATCACATTCAAATCATCCATGTCCAGAATTTTTACAGATCGGTAGAAGAGAAACTCCAGCCCTACTGGTTTCAGTCAAACTCAGAGGTCCTTAGATCATACTAATCCCACGTGAAAAGACATCTCCATACATGCAGTTCATTCACTTTCATTTTGGCGCTAATTTCTCTTTAATGTCGATCTTTCCCATTCACTTCCAGGACACGGACAGTGACTGGGGTGAAAAATCAGGGATTATTTTCCCCCAAACAAATACGCCGCTGCAATTACCCACATAATGAGTAAAAATTACATTACAGGACCTCCTCGGGTAAAACTTATCCCGAAACAAATACGCTTATAGTTGTTCAAGTTAAGCCCACCATGCTCCTATTAAGCCCAGTTGATAAGAATGTATTGAAATAAAGGGTATGGTAACTATATTTTGATTACAGTAGCATACATTTCACTAATAGTAGACACAAAAAAACAAGAAACAGAAATGCATTTCTTATTGGATATGAGATGCCAGAACCACATAAAATGAGTGTCCATGCATTCTAGAGGCGTGTGAAGAGGAAACAACTTGAAACCTCTCTGGATCTTTTTGAAGTAAAAAAAAAGAGTAGTCAGGACAATTGTAAGATATAAGTGCTAAACTATTATAAGTCAGAGTATGATATGTCACTAGTGTTTCTAAGTGAGTAGTGACTGGTAGTGACAGGAGCAACAAATGTCTCAGTTGAGCAAAATCTTGGCGCCAGCGCCATGGTCACTAGGCATCTGCACAAAGGGGTTAAATAGCAGAGTTGGCTGACATCAACCATGGTGTAATCGGAATGCTTGGAAGTTGGAATCGGAAGATGGCAAAATGGACCCCAGGCAAATCGAGTAGACCAGACAACTCGGGTAGTGACCGCAGTACTCAACTGCAATCACTGAGAAAGGAGATCAGCCTGCCCTGCTGCAGCTGTTTAGCCTTTCAGCCTGCGTGTTGTATCCACCGGAGCTGAGTGCGATCGATGAACGTTGGTGCTGACAGCTGAAAGAACAGTAGCCGAGCAGAGAGACAGTGCAGACTGTGGAGCACAATGGCTATTGAGCAGTCATAACTGTTAGCAAGGTACTGTAGCCTATTTCTCTCATGCATCGTTCATGTTCCATTTGATTTCATTCAAAAATAGCTTTTTTCCTACATTATACAAGCTCAACTCAAAATCAACCCCACGACAACCCTGGTTTTGACACTAATAACCTGGTATCTTCTCTGCCCTTTTGTATGCAGTTTTGCAAATAACTCTGCATAAGACAGTTTGCCAAATGCCTAAATATAAATGCAGACCCAACGATATGAGAATTTCATGTCTCTGTTGCTTACTGTAATGGTGTCATAAAGACTTGAGACAGATACTGAAACTGGCGAGTTACAAGTCTCCATCCACTTGGATTTGTTTAAGAGCAATCCATCACTGCTGCAGATCTATGGTGACAGTCTGTAAGGTGCCAGTGAAATACTCCCGCCTCTGTCCTTGTTCTCAATCTGCTCAAAGACCCTGAAGAGCACATGAAACCTCCCTCCTTCTCCATTTCCAATCTACCAGACACCAGCAGGACTAAACGCTGCACAGAAAACTCATTCCAATCCATAACAATGCAACAGCGATCATCGCTGATGCCTCTTTAAGGCCTGGGTATCAAGGTGTGAAGGAGACCGACAACGGAAAAACAGAACCCTTCCATAAAACCTAGTTTAGATCAAAATGGCGACAGCAGGCCCAGCCCACAATGCAAATGAGTTTTCATTTAAAAAAAAGAAAGACTTATTAGGTTACTGAGTAAACACAGTCCATATCAAAATGATGATGATCAAATTTAATGATTAAATTAAATGAATCATAAAAACTAATTATGAGTTGGCTGAGAAGACTTTTCTTTAACTCTGGAATTTATGGAATGTGGAATCTTTGTGGAGACAACAACATCCATCTGAAAATGTTCTAAAACTCTAAGTTAAACAAAACTAAATTTTTCACTAAATGTGCTGCAACCATCCTTATGTAGTTGACTCTTTGGTCCAAACTAGCCTTTACATTTTATTATAATTTGTTTTCTGACCATGCACCCTTATCTGGAATGACTTACATTAATTGCATTTCAAATCCATTTCATATATGATTTACATCAATTTACATGACTAGTTGGATCAAGTAAAACAAGTAAAATTCTGAACCTCCTGTTGAAGAGAAGTTGTTAATGTTGAAAAGAAAATTAACTCAAATGCAAATAACATCTCACTCAGACAAAACTTTTGTAATTTTTGTAATTGTCAATGCAATTCGCTCAGAAGCTGGAGGAGTTGCCTTGTGTGAAGGTATATGCCTTGTGTCATCGCCTCTCAATTAAATGTCCCCTCAGATTGTAACTGTGGGGAAACGAGTCTAGTTTAGGAAGATCATCACATTAATCTCCTGCTGCTATATTTATGCCTTTGGCAGCTGTGGTCAATTTCAATTAAAACCCAGCTTCCAATCTAAGAGGTGATTCATTTTGATCTGAATCCTCAAGTCAAGACTGTGCTCATCTATGTAATGAAACACAAATGGGGTGCCTTTTGCAACTGGGATGTTTGGAAATAGCCAATATGCTGGGTTGGGACTGTGTACCTAGAACACTGGTTCTCAAATTCGGTCATGGGGTTCCCCTGTGTATGCTGGCTTTCGTACCACCCACTGTTACAATCCCATAACTTTAACAAGCAATTCATTTTTTCATAATGAGGTGCTTTTCATGACATTATGTATACCCATGCATGCCATTCAGAATAAATGTTCCATGTTCACTTTGTGTTTAGTTAACTGATCAAATTTAAAACTGGGGTGAATCAATAGGCTCCAAATTAGGTTGTTGAACATGTGTGTTTAAGTTCTTTCATAATGTTTTCCTTAAACTTATTAACATAATGCAGGTTTGGCTCGTTATCATTTGCATTGTCTTTGAATTGTTCATTATTGACCAAATGGTTAGTTTTAGTGGCCATGTGCCCACACTTTCACCAATTGATTCACCTTAGTCTTTAATTTGATCAGTTTTGTGACCTTTTATTGAATTAACTTTACAAATATAGCACAATAAGCTAAATGTGAACATTTATTCTGCATGGCATACATAGCGATTTTCTGACATAATTTGACTTAAGAGGGTAAATAATCCCTCAAAACATGAAAAACGCAATTAAGAAAATTTAACAGCTTGTTAAAATTCTGGGTTTGCAATTGTGGTTGGAATGAAAACCAGCAGACACAGGGGAGCCCCAGGACCGAGCATGAGAACCGCTGCTCTCGACGGTCCAATAAACTACAAAAATTGATTTAAGGCAATAGTGTCCACCCAAATTTTTTGGGGCAAGCCTAACGTCACAATACAGTCTGCATGGCCAAAAGATCCAAGTTTCTTGTCATTCAAAGGGGTTACGTTATTGCAGAATATTCATTATAAACACCTTCTGCTATCAAATGTAAAAATAACAGTACAAAAATACCCATTAAATGCCGGTTTTGATTGTTTTACATTGCCTCACAAGAAACACCTCTGAGCAACAAAAATACTGAAGTCATTATTACAGCACGTTCTGTAATATTTAATTCCCATTTAAAACACACTTTTTTAAAGATAGCCTTTGCCTTTTTAATAATTTAACTTATATATCCTCCTGAGGATTCATTCTTGTCCCTTGTAGATGACTCTTTGATGAGTCTTTGTTCTTAATCTCAAGAACCATATATTCTATTATGCTGAAACCTACAGTACAAGTGACATTCAATAAAAAGAAAATTATATTTTTCAAAATATTTTCACTGCAAAATGTTTTTGTCATCCAAGACACTTTTAAAATATTTTTTAATCACTTTCCAACAAAGCACTTTGAGCTATATTTATGTATATGTTTATGTACTATATATACAGACAGGTGAATGAGTGGAAAAACCAACATAAAGTGTATTAGTAAGGTGTTGGGCCACCGCAAGCCACCAAAACAGCTTCAATGCGCCTTGGCATAGATTCTAAAAGTCTCTGGAACTCTACTGGAGGGATGGAACACCATTTTTCCAAAATATATTCCCTCATTTGGTGTTTTGATGATGGTGGTGAGAGCGCTGTCTAACATGTCAGTCCAAAATCTCCCATAGGGGTGCGTCCCAATACTCGAAAAATGCACCCTCCTTTCCTCCACTACCACCTCCATGCACAGGAAACGGTTCTCTGTGTTTTAATCTAATGTTGCTGATTACATCTTAATTACGTATTAATGGTTACATATTAATTAATGTCTCGACGCAAACCGCAATGTCAGGTACATTGTATACCGTACATGCAAATACTTGTACTCGAATCGTTCCGGCGGTTTTGCATACTTCCGGGTGGGAGAGGAGTTGTAGTGGGGGAGTGGAAGAAAGGAGGTGGGGAGTGAAGAATATTGGGACGCACCCTAGGTGTTCAATTGGGTTGAGATCTGGTGTGACGACCCAAGGTCTTCTGTGCCCCTTTGCTTCCCTGCTGGCGGAGTTGCTTGTTGCTTGGTTGTTTGTTTTTGCTTGGTTTTCAGGTGTGGTAGTGAAATTGAAGGATTGATAACACCTGCTGATTGAAGGATTGATAACACCTGGCTGAGCAACTATAAGAAGACCATGTTTGCCATTCTGAAATCTCTCTCGGATCCTCATCATCACTTTCATGTACAACACTCTTTTACTGATCTCATTGAACATGCATTGATTCACACACCATTTGCATTACATCCCACACCTCATGTATTCTTAGTTGATTTTGTTGTATGCTTGATTTTCTGGTAATAAACTTTTCTGGTATCTTTACTTCTGCTGTGTCTCTGTTTTGTGCCGATTGTAGCCGAGCAATCGTTACACTAGTGACTGTGAAGGCCATAGCAAATGAATCGCATCATTTTCATACTCATGAAACCATTCAATGAGAGTGCCCTGTGGATGGGGGCATTGTCATCCTGGAAGAGATCAGGATAGAAATGTTTCATTCATCATAGGATAAAGGTGATCACTCAGAATAACTTTGTATTGATTTGTAATGATGCTTCCCTCTAAGGGGACAAGTGGACCCAAACCATACCAGAATAATGCCCCCCACAGCACAACATAACAGAGCCACCGGACCCCCTCACTGTAGGGGTTTTTCCTTTAATTTGTCACCTGCCTGTGTATGTATATATATATATATATACAAACCACAATTCCAAAAAAGTTGGGACAGTATGTTAAATGCACATAAAAGCAGAAAGCAGTGATTTGTAAATTTACTCTTTTACATACTCTTTTACTTTTAATTGAAAACAGTACAAAGAAAAGATATTTAATGTTTTACCTTATCAACTTTATTGATTTTTGTAAATATATGCAACACGTTCCAAAAAGGTTGGGACAGGGGCAAAAACAATAATGGGAAGTTAAAAAAAACACCTGTTTGGAACATTCCACAACAGGTGATGCTATCATGTATAAAAGGACTCTTGAGATCTTATTTTCAGGTTATTTTACAAACGATACTATAACCATCACTCTCAAAGCATCACATTTGCAGTGAAAATGCAGTAGAGTGATGGTTTGAGTAGATATGGATGGATCATTTTCCTATTGAACTCTATGGTCAGGAGAAACAACCCTTCAAGTGATCCATCCTTATCTACTGCGTATCTGGCAGCAGAGTGATGGTTTGTTTGAGGCTTGTTTGATACCTCAGACCCTTGATGACGTACAGGCATTTAGCCAACCATGAGATCCATACTATTCCTGTGTAATTTGCAGTTTATTCTAGTCCCACCCCCCAATTCCCATAGAGATCCATTTAAATGCAGAGAGGTTCTAGTACCGCTTGTTAGAGTACCTGAAAATAACATATCAGGAGTCTTCCAAACTTCCAAATTACCGTTTGAGGGTGTACTTACTTTTCACATGACTGTATACTGTATATAAGTATAAGTATATCTGAAAGGGAAAGTAAAACCAGGTTTTGGACTATCCTACACCTAATTCATCACCAGCTTTTTAGTTCATACGGCATCATCACTTCTTAAGGGTAAGGCTAAACTAATACAACTGGTATACTCTGCAGCCAACTTCAAGGCTCTTCATTTCACTTCTTTATTGTGTTAGCCAACCTTTGTCACTGTCTTTATTGACTCAATCCAGTTAGTGAGCTAATGTAACATTAGTAGGCTACTTGGTGAAACACAATGTTGTTATTCTGGCTTGCTAGCTAGTTGGTACATGTTAACATTAACTGGTAGTTTCTGTTTCTTAACCAACAGTGACTACGGACAACAACACGACAGTCATTTTATCCTGCATTGATTGTCAGCTAGCAAATAACATCACAGCTAACTGACTGAACCCTCCCGTGCGACCCATGGAGCAGCACTGGCACGGTCTGGTTTCAGTCCGAGGCTGTGAGGCGAATGAGCCATCTAGCAGCCCCAGAAATGTATTTTCAACTAACTGAGATTCCCATTGCCATTAGTGAAAAATGATCAACTGTTGATTATCAAGCACAACACAAGCCCCTTTTTCGGCCCAACACCAGAGAGTGATGTCCATTTGCCAATTTACCAAAGAGAAGTAGAAGAAGAAAGTATATAGGCCCCTTTTTTAAAAAGAATATACATGTACCTGCCCCATGTTTTGTCAGAAAGCCAAGATGACAAATAATTATTTAAAAACAAGTCGTGACACTAAATAATATGGATGCACATTTTTTGGTTTTGTGTTTTGGATACTATTTATATTGTGGCAGCACAGGGGTTGCCTTAGATGAATAACAGCTTTTATAAATAGAATAGCTGGGCAGCAGATCGTCTATATAGATCGGAGCCCCTGGGACATGGCTTTTTTCAGTTCCAGATGACTTCTCATATTTTACATAAATGGAATTTACTGCAATATATTGCAAATATGTGGACTTGATACACTTAATGATAAATGTATTTCACAGCAGTGGCATGTACAGAAAATATACAGTTGTGGCAGTGTGGGCGTGGTTAGCCTCTGCTTGCAGAGAGAGAGTGGGCGGAGCGGCTCTCGGACCCGGAACCACAGCTGTCAGGAGTTAATCAGGACAACTAGATAATTAGCAATTGAATGATTGTTTGATTGTTCCTGATTACATTGACAGTGAGCCTGGGCTTTAAAGGAGGGAGGCGGAAGATCACTTGTGGCTGGCAATTGACGGGAGAGGTGCAGAGAGAAGGTCTGCGAGCACCATTGCCAGCTAAAAGGAAACCATAGGGCAAATAAAGTGTCCGTGAAACTAGCAACCTGTGTCTTGTCTGTTCTTCCACGAGGGTGGCACTCAAGCTTGCTACAGTGGTGGCCCGTACGGGGAGCATTAAAAAGGCAGAACAGGCAAAAGAAAAGAAAAAAAAAAAAAAAGTAAAAATGAATCCTGAGCAGGAACGGGCAGAAGCGGGGCAGCCGGTCGTGGCACTCGCCCGTATGCTGGAGGCAATGGCGCGTATGCAGGAGCGACAAGCTGCAGTACACGCAGAGCAGATGGAGGCTCTACGTGTACAGGCCACCCTCCAGACGGAAACGCTGCGACAGCTAGCCGCCGTTGGGGGGGCAGGATCCCGGGATCAGCCCTTACGGGCCCAGATAAAGATACAACTGCCAAAGATGACCGCGGATGACGACGCCCAGGCCTTCCTGGGCAATTTTGAGGTGGCCGCGGAGGCGTGTCAGTGGCCCGCCGAGGAGTGGGTAGTCCGCCTCCTGCCCCTTTTAACGGGGGAAGCCCAGCAGGCGGCGCATGGATTGCCGGCTGTGGCCCGGGCGGACTATGAAAACGTCCGGAGGGCCATTTTGGATCGGCTGGGCTTTAGCCCCGAGTACCAACGGCGTCGGTTCCGGGAAGCATCCCTGGGCCGGGGGGATCGGCCGTTCACATTCGCCCAGCGGCTCACCGACATGGCTCGGCGGTGGCTGCAGCCGGACATCCGGTCCGCCGCGGGGGTAGTGGAGCAGGTCGTACTGGAGGCGTTCATGGGCGGGCAGCCAGAGGCGACAGCTAGCTGGGTTCGCTGCCACCGACCCACCAGCCTGGAGCTGGCCGTTGTCCTGGCCGAAGACCATCTGGCCGCTGTGCCCAGCAGCCCGCCGCAAGGGCCGCCGGAACCGGCTCCCAGGAGAAGACCCCCTCCTCGCACGGGCCCAGCCCCTTTTTCCCGAGAACCCCGAATTAACTCTCCTTTTTCTGTCCCTCCCTCTACAGGCTCAGTGGCGGGAAGGTCCGACCCACAGAGGGCTCCGCAGGCGTCTGGACCGGGGTGTTGGCGGTGCGGTCAGCTCGGTCACCTGCGCCGCGACTGTACAATGATGGAAGTGGGGCAGGTGGTCCGGGTTGTCGGGCCGCCCTCTCTCGCTCACGATCCAGAGGGGGCGTACTGCATCCCGGTAAGGGTGCAAGGGAGTGAACACCGGGCGTTGTTGATTCGGGGGCTATGCAGTCCATGATTCGGCAAAGCCTGGTTCGGCCCGAGGCTTTGGTGGAGGCACCATGGGTGTCGATTAGGTGCGTGCATGGTGATGTGCACAAATATCCGGTAGTGGCGGTCAAAATGTATTATAACGGAAAATTTCATATAGTTAAAGCCGCGGTTAGCTCCCGGCTGTCGCACCCCATAATTTTGGGCATTGATTGGGCGGGGTTTCGTAAAGTATCAGGGAAGCTATGGGAGGTGCGATCCCGACCGGTAGGGACAGGTGAGGTATGTGCTGCTGACGGTGATGACGCAGGGTCAGCCGACGCGGTCGAGGGGGGGACGGAGCCGAGGGAGCCTCAAAGGGAGACTCCCCTGGTTTCGGTGTTTCACCCCACGGAGGATTTCCCACTCGAACAGTCTCGGGATGACACCTTACGCTTTGCCTTCGATCAGGTGATGCGTATTGATGGTCAACAGGTGCGACCTGAGGCAGCTCTTTCTCACCCGTATTTCTCGATTATTAGAGATAGATTATATCGAGTGTGTCGGGACGCTCAGACAGGGGAAGAAAATACCCAGTTGTTGGTCCCTAAAAGCCACAGGGAAATGGTTTTCCAAGCGGCTCATTATAACCCCATGGCAGGACACTTAGGATATGAAAAAACACTCAACCATATAATGGCCCGATTTTATTGGCCGGGCATTTGGGCAGACGTACGTCAGTGGTGTGCGTCCTGCCCGGAGTGTCAATTAGTGAATTCCCCGGCCATCCCAAAAGCGCCATTGCAGCCACTTCCATTAATAGAGGTCCCGTTTGATAGAGTGGCTATGGACCTCATCGGGCCATTTGAACGGAGCACTCAGGGATACCGATTCGTATTAGTTCTGGTGGATTATGCGACCCGGTATCCGGAAGCAGTTCCGATGCGAAATATCTCGGCTAAGAGTGTTGCGCAGGCACTGTTTCAAATCATCTCCCGCGTCGGAATCCCGAAAGAGATTCTGACGGACAAGGGCACATCGTTTATGTCACGAACACTAAACGAACTGTACGCATTATTGGGCATTCAGTCAATTAAAACCAGCGTGTATCATCCCCAAACGGATGGGCTCGTTGAGCGCTTTAATAGGACTTTGAAGTCAATGATTCGGAAGTTTGTGCACGAGGATAGTCGGAATTGGGATAAATGGCTAGTCCCTTTACTATTTGCAGTGCGGGAGGTTCCCCAGGCCTCCACGGGATTTTCTCCCTTTGAACTATTATTCGGGCGAAAGCCCCGGGGAGTCTTGGACCTCGTTAAAGAAACCTGGGAGGAAGGTCCAAGCTCCAGTAAAAATGAAATACAGTACGTCATGGACCTGCGAGCAAAACTCCATACACTGGGGAGGGTATCACGGGAGAATTTGCTCAAGGCCCAGGAACGGCAGCAAACGCACTATAATAAAGGGACGAAACTCAGACAATTTTCACCGGGAGATAAAGTACTGGTATTACTTCCAACCTCCAGCACAAAATTGCTCGCCAAGTGGCAAGGGCCCTTTGTAGTCACACGGCGAATAGGGGAGGTAGACTACGAGGTAGTGCGTTCGAATAGGGAAGGAGCAAAACAAATCTACCATCTGAACCTGTTAAAAGTTTGGAAAGAGGTAGCGGCTGTCTCGCTGGTGACGGTAGATCAGGAGAAAGATGAGCTGGGGCCGGAGGTACCAAATTCACTTAATCAGACCCCGCCCCTTTCAGATAGCCATCTCTCGCCAAGCCAGCAGGCAGACCTTGCCCTGTTGCAGAAGCAGTTTGCGGATGTGTTTTCTCCCTTACCCGGACGCACTAATCTCGTAACCCACCATATCGAAACCGCCCCGGGAGTGACGGTACGTTCCCGTCCATATAGACTGCCGGAACACAAAAAAAATTTGGTACAGGCAGAAATAAAGGCCATGCTGGAGTTGGGCGTAATAGAGGAGTCACACAGTGCCTGGAGTAGCCCCATTGTTCTGGTAGGGAAACCAGATGGGTCTGTCCGGTTCTGTGTGGATTACAGAAAGGTGAACGAAGTTTCACGGTTCGATGCTTATCCAATGCCTAGGGTCGATGAACTCTTGGATCGGCTGGGCATGGCTCGTTTTTTTTCGACACTGGATTTGACCAAGGGCTACTGGCAGATTCCCTTGTCGCCAGAGTCCAAGGAAAAATCGGCTTTCTCCGCTCCGGACGGTTTGTACCAATTTCGGACACTTCCATTCGGGTTATTCGGGGCTCCAGCCACATTCCAACACCTTATGGATAGGGTGCTGCGTCCGCATGTCACATATGCTGCAGCCTATATTGATGATATTATCATCCACAGTAGCGACTGGGCACAGCATATGCGGCATGTGGGGGCGGTGCTCGACTCATTAAGGCGGGCGGGGCTCACGGCTAACCCGAGGAAGTGTGCAATTGGCAGAGCGGAGGTACGGTATTTGGGGTACCACTTGGGAAGTGGACTGGTGCGGCCGCTAGTGGACAAAACCGCGGCGATTGCGACCTGCCCCCGGCCCAAGACAAAAAAAGAGGTGAGGAGGTTCTTGGCGTTGGCCGGTTACTACAGGAGATTTATTCCTGCCTTTTCGGAGCTGACCAACCCCTTGACTGATTTAACTCGAAAAGGTGCCTCAGAGCCGGTCCAGTGGACGGAGTCGTGCCAGAGGGCGTTTGAGAGGGTAAAAGAAGCACTCTGTGGGGAGCCGCTGTTGTTCACACCTAACTTTTCTCTCCCTTTCACCCTGCAGACAGATGCGTCGGACAGAGGGCTGGGGGCGGTGTTGACCCAGCAGGTGGAGGGAGTCGATCGCCCGGTGCTGTACATAAGCCGCAAACTTTCACAGCGGGAGGTGAAGTACAGCACCATTGAGAAAGAATGCCTCGCTATCCGGTGGGCGGTCGGGTCCCTCCGGTATTACCTGCTGGGCCGCTCATTCACCCTCTGGTCGGACCACGCCCCCCTCCAGTGGCTCCACCGCATGAAAGATACCAACGCGCGAATCACCCGTTGGTATCTGGCTCTACAGCCATTTAATTTTAAGGTGGTTCATAGGCCGGGGGCGCGGATGGTGGTGGCGGACTTCCTCTCTCGCCTCGAGGGGGGTGGGGGGGTGGGGGGGGTTGTTGGTCATCGGCCGGAGGGCACCCCGGCCTAAGTCGGGCGGTGGGGGTATGTGGCAGGGTGGGATTGGTTAGCCTCTGCTTGCAGAGAGAGAGAGTGGGTGGAGCAGCTCTCGGACCCGGAACCACAGCTGTCAGGAGTTAATCAGGACAACTAGATAATTAGCAATTGAATGATTGTTTGATTGTTCCTGATTACATTGACAGTGAGCCTGGGCTTTAAAGGAGGGAGGCGGACGATCACTTGTGGCTGGCAATTGACGGGAGAGGTGCAGAGAGAAGGTCTGCGAGCACCATTGCCAGCTAAAAGGAAACCATAGGACAAATAAAGTGTCCGTGAAACTAGCAACCTGTGTCTTGTCTGTTCTTCCACGAGGGTGGCACTCGAGCTTGCTACAACAGTATATTGCAATAATCTGAGTATTTGCTAATATGTTGCAATATAGATAAAAGTATTTTGTTATCTTGATCATATATATTATTTGAACATATATATTCCATTTCCATAAGGGCTTGGCCACAGGTCTAAGATGAGCTTGTCCACCATCAGTCTTAGCCACAGTCATTTCATATTCTGATTCAGATCAGCTAGACAAAAAGAGGCTACACCTGTAAATCTCGTGAGCCGGAACTAGCAATGGTGTAATCATACAAAGGGGCAAGACTAGATGTTTCCTCCAACAGTTGCACGTATCAATGCAGGTGGAGCATTTCTTACTTCAGTCTCTCAGTCTCCAGTTTCTTACTCAATAACATAGCAGAACTGCTGTGATTGGGAATGGTGGGATGTTAAATACTCTATCACTTCACTCCGGGACTGGCTCCGCTATTTCAGAATGCTTAGGCCTAAACGTGAAACTTACTTACTTACTTACTCAATAACATAGCAGAACTGCTGTGATTGGGAATGGTGGGATGTTAAATACTCTATCACTTCACTCCGGGACTGGCTCCGCTATTTCAGAATGCTTAGGCCTAAACGTGAAACTTACTTACTTACTTACTCAATAACATAGCAGAACTGCTGTGATTGGGAATGGTGGGATGTTAAATACTCTATCACTTCACTCCGGGACTGGCTCCGCTATTTCAGAATGCTTAGGCCTAAACGTGAAACTTACTTACAAACTCACTTTCAAATAATTTACTCTATACATCTACAAACCAGGTTTATTTGTTTATTTCGGCATGTGTATAGTCACATTGCATCACATTTCTGAAATATGCATTTAACAAATACATTTCCTGCCGAAAAGGGATACGGGAAAAAAGCAGACTGCTTATCAAGTCCCGCCCCAATTCCTCAATCAAATTTGAAAGTTCACATTATACATTTGTTTAGCAGAACTGCTATGTTTTCCGAATAACAATGAGGGTTATAGACTACATGTTATGAACTGTTGTGAAGAGTTACGGTTAGAAGATTTGAGGGGCAGAAATGCAACAGTTCACCATTGTGTCATTGGCATTTGCGCAGAAATATAGGACCATTTGAAATGCACAAATTTTGGCTGCTAACCACTGATTCATGCGATTCAATTGTGACAGCTGTCTGCTGCATTCTTAGCAACATTAGTTGGAAGGCACTGGAGAACATAGGCAAGTGCATCTGCAGTACTTACAGGTCCAACACTCAACATAACACCACAAGTGAGAGGCAGACCTCCCATATGTGTAGTTTATGTCCTAAAGTAGATCTGTCTTATATTATTTGCTTTTACTTCTGTACTGTTTTACCAGCCCTCCCTCGAGAGAGAGACTGTAGAAACTTTGGACTGTTGGCAACAGTGTCATATAATGGTTAGGGAACTCAGGTTGTGGGTTTGATTGCCAGCTGTGGTGCTACTTGTAGCCTTGATTTAGGTACTTAACCTGAATTGCTTCATGAAACATTCAGCTGTACTATGGATTGTATGTAACTATGTAAT
The DNA here is from genome assembly GCA_029718625.1 of Synaphobranchus kaupii. Lineage (NCBI taxonomy): Eukaryota > Metazoa > Chordata > Actinopteri > Anguilliformes > Synaphobranchidae > Synaphobranchus > Synaphobranchus kaupii. The sequence continues at coordinate 75,605,528 of CM056378.1, forward strand.
CTAAGTCGCTCTGTATAAAAACGGGTATCTGCTAAATGCCAGTGTACTGTATAAAAACGGGTATCTGCTAAATGCCAGTGTAATCTAAGTGATTTATTAAACTATATATTATTTTTCCCTCAAAACTAGACTCTGCAAACTGTTTTTGCATGTACTCTGCAAATTTTGTATACTTTTATGTTGCTTGATGAGACACATTGGGTTATCAGCGCCGCACTCATGCTTGATGAGACATGTTGGGTTATCAGCACCATGCTCATGTTTGATGAAACACATTGGGTTATCAGTACTGCAATTACACCTGAGGTTGTTGCAAGGACATTTTGCTTTTCATTATATGTGTACTTTAGCAGCAGCTTTTATATTCTTTATATATCACATCTAGTACATTTTACAGCACAGAAATAAATGTTTACATACAACTGAATGGTCTCTGAATGGAGTGGATGGAATTAAATGAAGCATGAAAATATAAAATGTTGTTGAAGGTCTGATAAATGATCATCTTTACATTGGTGTACTTTGCCATAAAGTGATAGGAATACCCAAACAAAATCTGCATCCTAAGCAATTTATACAAGCATTTTGGTAAATTAATAATAATTTGCTAGTTGATGGTTTGTTTTACAGAGGAGTGTAAATTCAATATCTCTGTTATACTGTTGCTGTTATACACTGTTGTGTGTTTTTTTAAATATAGATTTTATGGCTGTAATGGCAATTGATGCTTGACTGCTGCCTCTTGGACAGGTCTCAATAAGACAACCTGGATAAATACAACAATACAAAGTTGGTACTCATGTTAATAGTAATTTATTATTATTATTTCTAATTATTTATTATTATCTCATTTCTAATACATACAGTGGGGTGCAAAAAATTGGGCACCTCTGGTCAAAGTGCCTTTTACAATTAATATCTAAGAGAACAGAAACTAAACTGACCTCTAAATGGTACAAAGTTAAACATTGCACATTTATTATGAGTTTTTATTTAAATTTTTTATAGTTTCAAAATAATTTTAAAAGGGAAAACGGCCCCGTGGAAAGGTTTGGGAACCCTGTCAGTACACTGCCTGACCAAAAAAAACGCATGAATTGGCCACCAGAGTCCTGATCTTAACCCCATTGAAAGATTTTGGGATGTTCTGGAGAAGACTTTACGGAGTGGTTTGACTCTCCCGTTGTCAATAGAAGATCTCGGCCAAAAATTTATGCAACTCTGGAAGGAAATAAAGGACGTTGTATAAGGTTGTCGAAACAATGCCACGATGAATGCACGCCGTAATCAAAGCAAAAGGCGGTCCAACGAAATATTAGAATGTGCGACTTTTTTTTTGGCCAGGCAGTGTACTTTGTAACTCCTCCTGGGGCAACTGTAACAGCTTGCAAATGCTTCCTGTAGCCAGCGAAGAGTATTTCAATTATTGCTTTTGGAATTTTTCTCCATTCTTCCTGGCAGAACACCTCTAGCTCAGAAATATTCTTTGGCCTCCTTGCATGCACAGCATGTTTGAGATCTCTCCACAGGTACTTCATGGTTGATTTTGAGGTATGCTTCAGATCATTTTCTTGCTGGAATACCCAACCTCTCTTCAACTTCAATGTCTGGACTGACCTTTGAACATTAGCCTCTAGAATTTCTTGATATTTTGTGGAATCCATTCTTCCTTCCAACCGCACAATATTTCCTGTGCCCCCCGCTGCCACACAACCCCAAAGCATAATGGATCCACCTCCATGCTTAACAGTTGGCAAGGTGTTCTTCTCTACAATTGCTTCACCCTTTTTTCTCCAAACATACCTTTGGTTGTGGCCAAAAAGTTTCATTTTGGTTTTGTCAGTCCAAAGCACATTGTTCCAAAAGGCTTCAGGCTTCTCAAGGTTTTCTTTTGCATACTTCAGATGCTTAAAGGCTTCTTTCTGGCAACTCTGCAATGTACTGTAGGTATTTGTTGTTTAAAGTATGTTGTATTGTTGTCCTGTGAACAGCTCGACCTGCATCTGTTACTCTTTTTTGCTGCTCTTTTGCAGTGATGTGTGGGTTCTTCTGAACATTTCTCACCAGGTCTCAGGCCATTCTATTGGAAATTATTCTTCGTCTTCAATATCTTGCCTTGACTTCAACTGTTCCATTTATCTTGAAATTTTCTGATAATGTTTTTGACAGTGGAAATAGGTAGTTTGAAACATTTTTTAGCCTTCTAAAGGTAGTTGGTGAAAATATTTGAAAGTGTTGAAATATTTGAGAAAGATAACATGGATATGTAACATGGGGACAGGGAGGTGAGTAAAGCAGGAACTACAGATGGAGGGGCGCAGATCATTTGTTGGAGGAAATTACGATACAAGGAGTGCACAGGACATACAAACAAGTGAGGAAGAAGTAAATAAATAAACCAGTAAAGGCGGAGATAAAAGAGGGTATGAGCCACATCCCATGGTCTGCATTCTGGGTCACATGGACCACCCTGTTCCCGAGCACATCACCTCCTGCACCCAATAATCCAACCATTGCACACACGCACGCACGCACGCACACCATAATCCCTGGACAGGCGTTTCATAAGTCAACACCTGATATTACCTCTTTTTGACAAGACATACTGTTGCACTGTATGGTATGTTGTCCAACCATCTGATGTCTGAGTAGTGTTTGGAGTGAATGGATAAGCTGGCCTGTGATTGGTTGCTTGCTGGCACCCATATTTTATGGAATTTTCAGATATCCTGAAAAGGGAAGCCCATGTACCTGGACAGCACCTTAGTGTCATGTGATACTGTTTTGTAGGCTTGTGTAATTGATATAGCAAAGGTATGTTCTGTGTATAATTGTGCTGTTGTGTGTTTGTTTAAACAAGGAACTTGTTGTATTTTGTTGCTGCTATCATGGCCAGGTCTCCGCCAAAAAAGCGATTTCTGGTTAAATAAACCTTTATTTAACCTTATGTTACACATTACACATGTGGCACTATTTTCTCTTTGTCCACAGTTCCTTTTGTAAAGCACATGATTGGTCATATATGGAGTAATCTTGCAGAGACTAATACAACAGTTCCTGCCCCTACAGTTTCAAACCACTTCCACACAAATGCACAGTATAATACAATGAAAGCAGTTACGGTATATGGAGATGAACAATATTATAGTGCAGATCTTAGCACAGCAAGGCATGACACGCAAAGCAAAGATGGGCGGTGATTACATTAGGATATTTGCTCTTTGATTAATCATGTGATTGAACACCTCTATTATGGTCTCCCTGCATGCTTGAATGCTAAAATAGCAAATAGCCATTTACTAGAAAGCTAGTTATTACTGTTGCTTGCAGTAGGCATCAGTTAAAGCCCCCCTCCTCTAGCAATCAGTACTAGTTTGCCCCTGCTTGCTATAATGGTATACGTTTCTGGCTAAATTAACTGTAAAAATGTTGGCTGAACTGACAGATAGTGAACTTGCTGGTATGTGCTAGTGCAGGCGGCGTTGCAATTTGTAGGGAAGAAAAGACAGCCAGCAGACGTTTTGTGCTATAATCAACAAGTTATAGTTCGAGCCAACCTTCTAGTACATGGCTACTTTCCAGTTTTGAAAAAGAATGAGCTTGTTTTTCAGCTGATGGTAAGGGAAATGTAAATATTTCAAACTGTATTAAAATTACTGGAATGATAAAGGTTGTTGTGAGGGCCATAAAGGCCGGGGGGTAGGGTGGACTACTCAAGCATTATTGCATAATAAGAAGAATCTTTGTAAAGTAATATTATACTAATATAGAGGTTCAAAATCCAGGTTCAGAAAGTAAAAGCCCTCCCCAGTATTTTGTTTCAATCACCTGGATTTGCCAATTAGCACAATTCTTCAGCCAGGGCTGGGGACAAAGCACAAAATTATCTATAGCAATACTGCTTTACAAGTAATATAGTCTTCTTTTCTTATTCAGTTTACTCATCTTCCATGTAACACAGTGTGTATGCATGCAAAATCCAGTATTCACGGTGTGGCTGGTAACATTTTTTCATGTTTTTTATTTTTTAAAGAAAATTAGTTGCAAATTTTCTCACATTTCAACTGAAATTGTGGCATGGTCTCCCATGTTTATGGTACCAGCTGGTCAATGGGAATGACTAATCATTTGCATATTACAGCAGCCACGTTTGTTGCACAGAATTCCAAATTCAACAAATCTATTGTCTTCTATTCCATAGATCATGCGTTCCAGGTTGGAATCAGAGTGAGAAATCTTATTTTTTGCCGGGCGCCAGGCCGGCCTAGGACAGCGAATCTTGCTAACTGACTGACTGACTTGACTATCTACCTTGTTGAACGTCTTGCGAGAAGTGGTGTAAATAGGGAGAGTAAATGGTGGTAGTATACTGATCTTTCGGTGTTTGTGAGTGTAACCACGGTTACCTAACAACCGACACACCACTGGTTGCTCAGCAATGTCATAGCAGATGTGCGCACAGCGTTCCCTGATAATAATAATATGCCCTGATATATACGGACACCGACAAATAGGTTCTTAATCAGACATGTTCTTAAATCGCGAACGTTAGCTAGCACTATGTGGCTAAATGACTAAATGTCTCCAGCTGAATAATGAATAATAAGTTAAGCAAACATTTGAGCGCTGGATCAAGCTAATGGCACTTCTACGGGTTAAAATGTTCTCCTGTTGGTAGCTAATGTTGCTAAGGATTATCTCCTGTCAGCTTGTCGCAAGAATCTGCATGTCCCACAAACCATATCGGGAACTTGGTCAGATTTAGCGTTCGGTAGACTAGGTACTTATTTTACCAAACTCAAAATCTGGCCAATTACCCGATAATTTCAGTTATTTGATGTGCTAGCCAGCTAGCTCTTCCAAACATGAGTTCATTACACTCAACTGCAGGCTACATTTTTGCGAATGTGCTAACGTTAATAGCTTGTGGAAGATATAGCCTATGATAACGTTAATTCAACACTTTGGCTGTGTCCGAATACGACCCCTGTTCACTGTCCCCTGTCCACTCAGACCCCTGTCTACTATGTGCCCTGTCCCCTCACTTTGCAAGCAGTGTGCGAAAGAAATCCCGCAAAACTCTTTCCAAACTAGTGAGAGTAGTAGTTTGTAGTTTGTAATATATATATATTTTTTTTATTGAGAATATCAATCAGTTAACGTATGACGATTGTTACAAAGTGTAGATTATGAATGAAGATAGAATTAACAAAAATAAAAAAGAGTAGTTTGTAATATGAACCTATCTTGTACCATAGATATGAATATACTATAGTGGCATAAATAGGCAGAGTAAATGGTGGTAGTATTCTGATCTCGCAGTGCTTGTGTGTAGCTAATCACGGTTACCTAACAACCGACGTTACCTAACAACCGACGCCACATCGTGCACAGCGGTGCACACAATGCTGGATCAGAATATTCAATATTTCAAAAGAAATCAACATCAACTTGTAATTGCAGAAGCTGAAAAGGATGATGAAGGACACTTGTTTAACTTTGAATATCTTAGTTACATCAACACTGAGCTAGCTCCCATCCCATCTCATCATATAACTAACATTAGGCGCTTGACCGTATTCATCATAGGTTTCTATCACAATGACAGTGTAAACGTATTCATCATAGGTTTCTATCACAATAGACATCAGACGTGGGCGGAGTCTGGTTTCGGAAGTAAATTCCCTATGACAGATGGAACGGGCGTCGGAGACTATTTCTTGAAATTTGATTTATAGAATGAGCCGAAAAGTTCCTGGATTAGCCTGTGTGGTATAAAGATATAGACCATATATCGCGTGTTCCAATTTTAATTTTTTAAAGTAATGGATTAATGATTGTAGTTCAACTTGTAGCCCACTTTAACAGACTACATATCCAGTACTGCAACGCACGGGTGGTTCTCGACCAATATGATATCATCATATCGTCTGTCTGGACATTTTGGCAGAATAGCAGTACTGCCGCTGAAGACGAGCTAACGTTAGCTTGCTAAGTTGAGAAGCCCGCCCAACAAGGTCAGAAACTAAGCTACGGTTAACCACATGAAGCAATTCTAGCTTTTATTCCTTCAAGCTAGCTAGCTAATGTGTTTAAAAACGGAGCTGTGTGCTACTGCTGGCTAATGTTATATGACAACGTCTGGAGACAATGCTGCTCGTCCAGAGGGAATTATGGGACGTAAACAATTTTTAAACAGTACCAGCGCCGGTATATTCACAAAAAAATACTAAAACGTAAAATATACTCGAAACTGGTCCAGAAAAACGACATATTTTGCGAACGGGCGTTATATTGAATAATCCAGGAAATTGATGGTAAGACATAATCACTAGAAATGGTTTAAAAGTAAGTTTTAGTTAATGTCTACGCTCTAAATGAATGGGGAATTTACTTCCGAAACCAGTGTGACGTAGTCACTTGAGTACTCTATGACAGTTGAAACACAGCGCCATCTTAATGACCTATTTTGCGGTGCAGCGGTCCCTCCGCTCAGTCAGTGGGTCACGGGTGGAGGAGAGATGGCTAATGTTAGCCACATTTTGTCATCAGCAGTGAGGTGCCCAATTTCTTTGTTAAGTTAGCTGCTGGTAAATTCGGTTTAGCAAATTTAACGTCAACTTCACTAACGTTAAAGCCATTGCTTTCACCTCTGTTGCGTAACGTTATCTTTTGCCCTTTACTAAATGGGCTAGCTACCAAGTGCAGGTGTGCCAATAGGAGCCTGAAGAAAAAGTTAACTAGGCCATTCAATTCAATGATTGCTAACATGGCAATAAGAGTGGCTGCTCTCCTGCTACAACCTGTATTATGGAGTGCTATAGAAGGGCAATGGCGCTGATTTGATGCAAAGCTATAACTTTATTTGGCAAAAGTCAATATTACCATTTTTGCTAGCTGTCTACGGCACATAGTATGCGTGTGAAACCATGACAATTCTTTTGAACTTCATTTAGGCTACCATTTGTGGTCTTAGACTGTCACCCTGTGGCTAAAAGGTGCATTTTCCCCACTTATAGGAAACAATATTGCCAAATCAATACTCCCATGAAATTACGTGAAAATAACAGTCAAAATCCTAAAAACGTTCGTAATTATAAAGTCTCACCATAGCTAGCTAGCTAACTAGTTAATATTTCGACTTCTGGCTAACGTTGCAGTGCTTCCCCTAACTTGACTCATCTGTGGCACCTCCACATCATGGCCAGAAAATAAAGTCAGTAGGCTACATAGTCGTCACTAACGGGATTTATTTAGCAGAGGCTTGTTCGGAGACGTACTGTCATGACAAATGAACGACCACAGAAATTCGACAAGGCAACCAAAAAGGTAACTTTTTCTTTATCTCTAGCTAATGATAAAGAAAAAAGTTTTATCTCCCCCTCCCTGGTCCACAATCGCCATTTAAATTAGCGTTACGTAGGGCCTACACCCTCAACGAAGTGGAATTGCTGCCGTTACCCCAGCTGCCAAATAAGATGTAGCCTATACAACACGTCATGCCGCGAGTAGTAGCCAACCTCCAAACGTATGGGGAAATATTGCTTGATGCTAACAGTAGATAGGCATGATGGCTGATCGATCGGTCGGTTTAGATACCTAGCCTCACAGCAAGCAACGTTATTTCATTAGTTGATAGTTAGCTAGTAGTAGCAATCACTTACCATACAATTTCATGTTTCACTCTCTAGGATGAATCTAAAGGAACCGAGTGAACGATTCGGACAGTATCAGTCTCACACGGTCCTGTTTTCGAAATCTATGTTCAATGTTTTGTAGATTTGTTTTTTTAGCCTTAATTAGGCAATGTAGTTCGAGACACTTAAGAGGCTGTCCTCTTTAAATATGCTTTCTAATATTTAACTCACTTTGACTAATTTGAATGCCGTCTTAAAATTAGGCCTAATTAGGATAACATTACATTCTTTAACGCATTCAGATCATTGATCCTTGTTAAACAATCGTACGTTAGTCATCTTTGTTGTTGTCATTTCTTAATCATTAGGCTACATATTGGTCTGGATTATTCAGCGAATTAAGTGTTTGATTAGCTAGGCTACTCAACCCAAATAAATGGAAATAGGTCTAATGCTGTAGCCTACACCCCACTTTTTCCAGCGCACCAGCTATCGGCTACATCTAGGCTAATAAGTCAGCTACACATTTTATGACACAAGTAAATGCTAAAACAGAAAAACATTCATTGATATTTGTTATTCAGTTAATTTGCTTAATAATTAAGAACTATAAATGGAAACAGGCCAAGTTGACACTAATATCCATATAAAGGTAAGGTTACAGGTTAAAGGTACACCACTGGATCATAATGTAGGCTAGTTGACATGGACATGGTTCCTTCCCGGGGATTCGAGGATATCAGGGAATGACTGGAGGCCACTGAGTTGTAGCCTGTCATTTGTCCACTCTGTAACCGCATAAGGACATCACTCGAGTAGCCTACTGTTTGGTTTATTTTGCCAAAATATCTTTAGGAAACAACGTATCAATGTAATTTTCTAACATAGCCTAACGTTACTTATTGCGCTAGGCATCTCCGGGGCAAGATGAGACGGAACGGAAGAAGGAAAATCCGATAGACTGCCCTATCGTCGCAGCGAAAAAGAACGCCCGCAGAAATAAAGAAAAGCTGCGTAGCCCATGACAGTCTGGTGTAGTTATACAGTAGGCCTATGTACCAGTACGTCACTGTATATATTTTAGTATTGATTTATTTGAATGTTTGGATTGGATTTTTCTGTTGTTATTTTATTGTTAATTACTTCTTTTTTTTTTAAATTTACTTGAAAGTTTGATAATATGTGATCGTCTAGAGTGTAATTATCCTGTTGAATAAATTTTTGATCTTTGTATTTAGCTACTCTTTTACTTTGTTAAATCATTACTCTTAGTTGTCCTATTATTGAACCATTTAATACATTATTGTTTCCAATTATGGTATGGTATTCATGAATCTAGATAAGGGCTTTAGGGTAGGGGGGCTTTACCCATTCTGCAAGTTATAAGGGTGGTATTAATATTATATCATATTACACTACACTCAGGTTACCGCCGCGCGGTACAAACCCTGAACCTTATTGCACACTGTAGGATACGTGGCATCCACCACACTGTCAGTAATTAAGGCCAAATAGTGTTGTGGGCAGGGACCCAGCTCCTCTGCTCAAGGCCGCCTAAAACCCGGCCATATAGTGCTACATTCCCCTACAAAGGCGGGTTAGTTCCCGCTACATAAAGATTCGATTTTTCTCATATTTTGAGTGTAAGGTCAAGCTGATAAACGACAAAGACTTTTTTATAGCAGTTTTTGTTCATATTTTCCAGGGTTGCCAATAATTCTGGTGGGTTACTGTATCTAATCGTGGTGCAGAACTCATGCATCAGACTGACAGCATCAGCAATGGGGATTGATATGTAATATGTACATTCCATTTTGTTTTTATTTGTTACTTTCAGCATGTGATACGTGAAAAATACATCAAATACGTGAAAAAAGTCCGATTGAGACCCATCTCCAGAAATAAGATTTGATTCATACATATGTGGTTTAAATCTTTTGAAAAAAGATCTGAAAAAATCGGATTTCATGTGGTTTTTTGCTGTTCAGTCTTAGTCAGATTCCAATCGATATGCAAAAAATCTGATTTGGCTTTGCGGGTCTGAACATAGCCTCAAACTATAGAAAAACATGTGGTATGACAACGGACATGTCTGTATAAGGCTTAAGTTTATTTAATTTCTGAAAATGTGTGTGGTAATAAGAACATTTGGCTGCCATATCAGTTTTGTCAGCCAAGTAATGTGACCTACATGCCCTTATGGGGCACATCAGACAATGCTAATCAATTTGTACAAATGTTCTGAATCTAACCCTGTGGATTTTATAGCTAGTTTTTTCCCATTGGGTGCCTGTGTACTCTCAGCATAGATTGTGGAGTATTCTGGGGACAATTGTAACAGGGGCCAATTGCAACACCATAAAATTGCACCAATCTGAAACAAGCTAGAGCTGAGATTCTATCCAGCAAGCTAGCTAGTTTTATGTGTTCAGGGTTGGGAGCAATTGTAACAAAAAATTGTTTTACAATTGACCCCTGTTACAATTACCCCCAGACTACTCTACATATTTACCAGATACTTCACTCCTATGTCCAATCTCTCCTCTACTTCTTAACTACAAACAATCCTGATTGGTAACTATAGTTTCCGGTGCTATATTTGAGTACAGAACAACAATTACTACATGATTGTCATGCCCCTCCACAAATATTCATAAGACACAAGAAATTTTAATATTTTGGTTTCAACGGTAAGGAGATGCGATAATGTAAATATTACAATGCTAGGACACTGAGCTGAGTATCTGTGAGTCTAAAGAATGTTTTATTTCAGCACTTAGTCCATTAAATTCCGTGTAGCTGCAAGTGGCAATCCCAGGGGCCCATAAAATGGCCACAGCCATTAGCGTTGACCATTATTTCCCTTAGACGAACACATAGGGAAAGATAAATGGTATTACAGATACTAATGAAAAAAGCACACATTCAAAGTATTACCACAATATTGTATCTGAAAATTAATAATGGCTGTGCTGGGTTTGCTCCAGAAACACCCCGCCCAGAAGTTATGCAGTATATACAGGCTGCAAAACTCTGAAACAATCTACACCAGTCAGTCCGTGTGCAATGTCCTTAGGCTTTTATTATCAATTTCATATAATTTTTATTTATTTATTCATTTTTATACCTTGCAATTCTCTTATTTTATATTGGCTATATTGCCTTTTATCACTGCGTTGTTTCTGTTATTTTTTATTTTTTTTATTTTCTATTTTGTAAGTGCAAATGCTCGTCTGTGAACCACTTTGTGCTGCAAACCCATGAAAAGTGCTATATAAATAAAGTAATTTCAATTAGGTTTTCTGTTGACAGCAGACAGAAACTCACATGTATAACTATGGGACCATGTATAACTATGGGAAAATATTACTTAGTATTCATTGCACACATTTTTTAAAGTTGTTTAAGAAATAAGGCTACCTTAAAGGCATACTGAACTTTGTTTGAACATAATGTTATATAGCTACCTGGCACTGATATTAGTCATAATATCCAAGCTCACCTTCATGAGTTGCTCCAGTGGTCAGAAACTGACCAACAAAGAATGACGTTTTTTCTCTATCCATTCACTTCCATTGCATGGCGAATAAGGTCTCAAAGTACGCTTTTAGAACATAAAAAAATCAGAAAAATTCAATCCAAATGCATACAACGCGATTATGCCGATAGAAAATCAGGACATCTGGAACTGGATAAAAAGCTCCATTCACGATATTTTACACTTTTTCCAAACAAAGGTTTGGAAGAAGATCCAGTCGCTAGCTTATTAACTTCCTTGTTTCGTTCATGTGCTGCAAAGGTCCCACTCACTTCCTGAAGCGTGCGTCATTAAACAAACCGAACAGCAAAGAAGCTAGCAACAGTTGCTAGTTCTCAGAAAATAGTTATTCAAAATCAAATCAATCAAAATTTGGTTCAAAAGGTTCAAACGTTCGGTTCTGGATGTCGTGATATTATATCGGCATAATCCGCGTTGTTTGCAATCATTTATGTGCTAAAAGTGTGCTTTTGAGACCTTTTTCGCAATGCAATGGAAGTGAATGGAGAGAGAAAAAACGTCATTCTTCATTGGTCAGTTTCTGACCACTGGAGCAACTCATGAAGGTGAGCTTGAATATTATGACTAATAAAGGTGCCAGGAAGCTATACAACATTATGTTCAAACAAAGTTCAGTGTGCCTTTAAATATATGGTTGTAATAATAATTTTAATTCAAATGGCATTATCTTCACATAATGAAGAACATTCTGTTTTCATGTTGCTGTTTACACAGTTTCCATTCAGCTATTTTTCAAATAACATACAACAATCATAATCCTCGGGGGACCAAGGATAAAAACTACAACATCAGAAAATGAAAACAGCTAAAATAAACTAAAAATAAAATGTATTGCTACTTGGCTTGCTAGATGTCTAGCTACACTTTGCAAAACCAGTACAATATAACATGTTACATAAACTAGATACATTACATTAAATCTGTGTGAAGTAAGATATGTGGTAGATACCTAGCTAGTTGGCTATTCAGTTGTCAGTCATATTTATTCTGTTGATTCTGAATGTTACACTTTATACTAGACTAAATGGTAGTTAGCTAAGTAATGATCACTATCAATGCATCACTTTATATACACCACCTCCACCTATCTGGCTCAGCATATTGGGTATGTTGTTGGCTACAGACATGAATTTAAAAGCTATGCATTGACAATGTAGTGAATGTGTTATCTGTCTAGACCACTCACATTATTATAGCAAGAGCTAGCAAGCTAGAAGTGGCTATTGACAGTTTATTAAACTGTGACTAACTTTGTACCAACTGACTTAATATTGCATTAATTAATATTAATAATTATATTACATTCAGTTATCTAGCAGATGCTGTTATCCAGAGATAATTAGCTGCAATGCAAGCGACACACCATTTATGCCATAATACAAATAAAATATATATAACAATACAAAATGTAATGCAAATCCAATACATAATAATAGTACATAAAACAAATCATATAGCCATATAGCTAGCTAGCATCCATATAGCTAGCTAAAATCTTTATGCATGCGATAACAATCATTAAGTAATTGGCTACTTAAGAAAGAGTGCTAAACAGTGGGATTAGGAGAAGCAAGATTAATTCCAAGATTAATTCTTGAATCCAAGAACATGTGGGTCTTCTGTCTGCAATGGTAGTGGGAGATTGTAGTTCTCTCTTTTTTCAGTTTAGATACGGGGTTATGTTCTCAATTTCACTAAACTACTATGGTATTTCTATAATGATTGCTAGATTGCTTGTGCAATTTTCGCCATGTTTTTAAATAAAAAAATAGATTTTAGATTCTTCTCACACAGTATACAGTTTCATCCTAAGCCATCCCAAAGAACATGGCATCATATAATTCTGTAAGATTCTTAACTAGCTATCTAGCCAATAAAAGGGGATAAAAACTGTTTTTTAATATAATTTCAACCAGTAGATCAAAGTGGTAGGAAATGTAGAATCTATTCTCTAGCTGACTTCTTCTGGGATGTTGGATCTATTATAAGAGCATTTCTACTGTTCAAGTATTGAAAATACGTGCATTGTCAAAGAATGTGATTCCTTTGAGTAATGCTTATTTATGAAGACTGTGAGCAGGAGTGTGTTATTCTACTAAGAGCATCCAGAAATTATGCTAAAATGTGCAGCTGCAATGGACAATTTGCCATGATAATAATTATAATCAGAACAGTTGTGTTTGATTACTTTTTATGTATGCTGTGTAGAAAACCATATGAAAAAGCATGCAATTTAAATATAGCTTTTTTAGAGATAAACAATTGATCATTTTCAAGTGTTATTTTACTATTTTTTAGTGCAATCATTATACTATATGTATGCAGGGATATGTGTTGTTTTAACATATTTTAAGGTGATCAAATACAATTAATTAAGCAGTCAATCAATCAGACTAAGCGAGCTCAATGGCTTTAGTGAATGTAACATCCATAGCTGCATTCCTGGGAGACAATGCAGGGTGTTTCCTGTATTGTGACACTTCACTCTTTGGCAGTGTCAAACGTTTCACCTAACTACAGTGATAGAGAAAGAATGAGTCGCTATGAATTATGTACAAGCGTTTGAAAGGTTGAAGCCGAGACGCAGCAGGCTTCTGTTGAGCCGTGATTCGTGCCCACGCTCTCGAGCACAGCTGACACAGAGACAGAGCAGAAATGGTGTACTTCTTTCAAACTTTGCACTACTGAAACAAATGAGAGGAGAGCCTGGGAGCTATGTGAGTGAATCGTTATTTTTATTTTATTCTGCTCTCTAATGGTACGCCAGGCTGAAAGAGAGAGCGATAACCCGTGATGAACGGGGCACGTTTCCTCCTGTGGTGATTGGATGTCCAGAACTAGGAGACAAAATGTGATTCCATCTTCAGATTTGACTGTCAGATGACTGTCAGAGGCACTGATAAGAGCTTTTTATTGCAGCTAGCACCATGTGTTACCTGTCTATGACAAATCATGTCAAGGCAAACAATCAAGATTTTTTTCAGTTCTAAATAGAGCTCCAAAACAAATCAATAATTTAGACAGGTAGACCGCAAACAGAGAGATGACAGCTGGCGAGTGGCTAAACACTGTATGGCACACTGCTTTAACCTGTTGATTTCTGCTCACACAAAGAAGGGGCTGGCACACAGTCCATCTGTACATTTTAATTATCATTACTGTGATTAGCCCACATTAATGAACAGCACATGTGGGCCCTCAGAAACAAAAGAATAAACAATGAAAAAGTAAGACAAAGAAAGGAAATAAAGGCATTGCTTTTTGAATGACAAATGCAATGATAAAATCATTTCAGACAACTCTCAAAGGCATCTTTTTTGCACAGTTTGGCCAAAACATATACTGTGGACTTCCCCAATAGTGTCCCCAACTGATATTAAAAATGCACATGTATCATTGCTAATGCATTTTATTACATTCTTACACATCTTTAAGAGCAATTCAGTAAAACTGGACCTCAGATATTCAACATGTGTGCTGTAGCTGGCAACACCACTGCGTCACAGCACTTTATTATAAACAGATCTGGCAGATTTTTGAGAATGAACACGCCATTAATATCATAGAATCACCCCCACCCCCAAAAAAAAACACAACACTAATAAAACTTAACTCAATAAACTTACCGGAGCGAATATCACCATACACATTTAAAATGAAGGAATGCAGCCTGGTCTCACTCCACAAGAGGGAAACAGCAGCTGGCTCATACTAGAGACACTGGTGAGGAGAGGAGAGCGGTACAGATTCCCACACGCTTCTTCCCTCACGCAGAGCGGGGCTGTGCGTCGATGCTCGAAGGGGAGGTTGGGAGTCGTCACAGAGAAAGAAGTGCAGGGAGGCTCCTATCAGATGCTCAAGTCTGCTCAAGTCTCTTCGCTCAGATGAGCAGATGGAGCTTTAGCATTACAGATAGCCCCATCAAACAGAAATTTCCACACAACAGCAGCACGTGAACTGGCCACAGTGGGAAGGCCTGCTTTCTCATCCCTCTATTAAAATCTCACCTCCGTATTACAATAAGTACTGATGACAATGTCACATGTAAGGGAAATCTCCCACTTTAACCAAGATCAGTGACACACACACACACACACACACACACACACACACACACACCCTCACTCTCAATGCAGGCACACATGTACACACACCCATATACACACAAAACGCATACCTGTGTGCATATGCGTACACATACACGCATGAATTTCACACATACATGCACACACACTCAGACAAACATACACAAAATGCAAACGGATGTGCAGTCACACACACACACACACACACACACACACACACACACACACACACAGCAGACTTAGATTCATAAAGCATAAAGTAATAATAACACCAAGATAATTCTGGGGAAATGATTTGTGCGTAACAACATGCTCATGATTCTTTTGTTAATATGAAAGAAAAATGTTGAATATTGGGACAGACATTGTTTTTATATCTCTTTAATTTGCATATATTCGATGAGATTCCCAGTGCACTTCTGCAATCCTGCAATTTTGTGTGCCTTCATTCTGAATTAATTAACATCAGATCATTAGTGGAGCTCAGACAGCTTTCATTACCCACTAGAGCAAGCTTGTCATCCTCATTAGCAGTTTATTACCAGTGATAAAACAAATAGTAACTGTATCATCCACAATAATAATGTTAATACTAATAGGCTTCTAGTAATTACCATTGTCATAAGCATCATCAGTCTTCTGTATTTAAAGTGCTGTAAATCATAGATGCAGAGGTATCGATGTGTCACTTATGCCAGTCTCCCAGCACAGAGGGATTCAAAATAATTTTAACCACCAGCAAAGCCAAATAACCGTATTGAAAGTATGAGACGGATTAAGCATATTTTGGCCCTGTTTACATTGCTCAGTCATTGTGTTCAGTGCAAGTAGAGCAGGCGGTCCAGAGAAAACCTTTTTAACTAAAAACATTTTGGTATAAATAATCTCTTGTACATTTATGACATCACGCCACAGCAGCATCACTGTTATTACCAGTCAGGGTTTTTTTTTCTCAGTCTCATTTTTATACATTTTTTTTAAATGGGTGAAGAACACATCGCTGGTCTCCGAAGCTTCATGCTGGTTTCACATGTTTTCATTAGCTTCGCTGATAAGAGGGAGCTGCCCAACGGTACCAGAATGTTGAAGGTGATTATATAATTAAAGCAATTAAAGGCTTAATTAAAAAGTCTGTTGGGAGCCAGAAGTTAAAGGCTTATAAAGTGCACCTCTTCCAAAAGAGTGGGGGGGGTCATAAATGGGTGGAGAGAGCCCTCCCCTAGGTAAATGGGTGGAGAGAGCCCTCCCCTAGGTAAATGGGTGGAGAGAGCCCTCCCCTAGGTAAATGGGTGGAGAGAGCCCTCCCCTAGGTAAATGGGTGGAGAGAGCCCTCCCCTAGGTAAATGGGTGGAGAGAGCCCTCCCCTAGGTAAATGGGTGGAGAGAGCCCTCCCCTAGGTAAATGGGTGGAGAGAGCCCTCCCCTAGGTTAAATCGTAAATGAGCAAAAAAGAGCAAAAACATTTTTAGGACCACAATGATGGGCAGTAGTTTGTGACTTTAAATTTCACCTGGTCTGAGACTGAAAGTCCAAACATACAGTGAGCACCATAATTCATTGAACAGTGACACATTTTTTGTTATTTTGGTTCTGTACTCTAGCACTTTGTGTTTGAAAGGATATAATGACAATGAAACAACCCTTAAAGTGATCCATCCATAACTACTGCATATCTGACAACAGAGTGATGGTTTGCGGCTCGTTTGATACCTCAGACCCTTGATGACTTACAGCCATTTCGCCAACCTTGTATTCTACTGATCTTTCCAAAAAATTTGAATATCATGGAAAAGTTGTTTTTTTTTCCATAATTCCATTCAAAAAGTGAAACTTTCATAGATTATAGATTCATTACACACAAAGTGAAATATTCTAGCCTTTATTTGTTTCATTTTTCATAATTTTGGCTTACAGCTCCAGAAAACCCCCAAAACAGTATTTCAAGAAATTAGAATAGTGTGTCGAAAATCAGCATTTCAGTTATTTCACAGAATGAGTGGAGTGGCTTGACTCGAGGAATCCGACAGTTGTAGCCCATGTCCCAGATACGTCTGTACGTGGTGGTTTTTGAAGCACTGACTCCAGCCTCAGTCCACTCCCTCTGCATCT
Source organism: Synaphobranchus kaupii (assembly GCA_029718625.1). Taxonomy (NCBI): domain Eukaryota; kingdom Metazoa; phylum Chordata; class Actinopteri; order Anguilliformes; family Synaphobranchidae; genus Synaphobranchus; species Synaphobranchus kaupii. The sequence continues at coordinate 75,622,917 of CM056378.1, forward strand.
CCGCCAAATTTTGGAATCGTCTTTCCTTGACAATCCGCTGAAGCCTACGGTCATCTCTTTTGCTTGTGCACCTTCTCCTGCCACATTTTTCCCTTCCACTAAACTTTCTATTGATATGCTTGGACACTGCACTCTGTGAACAAGGCCAGCCTCCTTAGCGATGACCTTTTGTGGTTTACCCATCTTCTGGAGGGTGTCAATGATGGTCTTCTGGCCAATTGTCAAGTCTGCAGTCTTCCCATACTGAACCAAACTGAGATAAACTTTGCAGGTGTTTTGAGTAAATTCGATGATAGTGCGACACTCAGTCTAAAACATTCATTCTCTGAAATAACTGAAGTAAATGCTGATTTTCGACACACTATTCTAATTTCTTGAAATACTGTTTTGGGGTTTTTCTGGAGCTGTAAGCCAAAATTATGAAAAATTAAACAAATAAAGGCTAGAAATATTTCACTTTGTGTGTAATGAATCTATGATCTATTAAAGTTTAACTTCTTTGAATGGAATTATGGAAAAAAAAACTTTTCCATGATATTCTAATTTTTTGGAAAGGATCTGTATACTGGTTCAAACATAATTTACAGCTAAATCTAGTCCCACCCCCCTATTCCCATAGAGATCCATTCAAATGCAGAGAAGTTATCGCTATATAGTATCGCTTGTAAGAGTACCAGAAAATAAGATATCAAGAGTCTTTTGATATTGTTGTGTCACAGACATCAGGAAGTCATGGCATACAAAGGATATGCGACACAATATTAAAAATGATTACTTTATTCTACATTATGTTCAATATTTGTCCAATATTTTTTGATGCCCGAAAATGGGGGGTACAAAAGGTTCTATAATTTCTAAACGGTTCATCCAATATGGATGAAAATACCCTCAAATTAAAGCTGACAGTCTGCACTTCAACCTCATTGTCATTGTATCCTTTCAAACTCAAAGTGTTAGAGTACAGAACTAAAGTAACAAAAAATGTTGTCACTATCCAATGAAATTATGGTACTCACTGTATATTATACTATATATATATACAGTATATATACTATATATATATATATATATATATATATACTGTATATATATAAAATATATCAAACAAATGTTACAAAACGAATCTGTTTATTTAAGCTATGTTTCCATTCAAGTAGAAATCAATGATCTATCTCAAGCATTACATCAAAAACTGTATCTGTATCTTACACAGTGCAAGCCTGACAAATGTGAGCTGACCTGTCCACAGAGCCATGTTGTCCATGGTTACTATTGCTATGTAAGGTAAACTTTGTCTGATAATCAAACAAATAAGTGAAGGGAAAGGAAATTATGGTATTTTTTATTGGAAAAAAAGCCTTTTTTGATATAAACGTGTCAATTTAGTTAATTTTTTTCCCGGATATAGCCCTGGCTAGTGGCTACATCCTAGCCGGTTAAAAAACGTTCACTTTTCACAAACGATTCTTTGAATCGTTTGACACAAGCGTAATGTTTAATTCTGTGTGGGTTTTGGGTTTGATTTTATTATAAACTTTTTTGTCCATTTCAACATCACATCACCGCTAGTAAACTATGTCTTATTGAGAGCTAGCACTCTAGAGCAGGGGTTCTCAATCCTGGTCCTGGGGGACCCCTGTGTATGCTGGCTTTCGTTGCAAACCGCAGTTGCAATCCCAGAATTTTAACAAGCTGTTAATTTTTCTTAATTAGGTGCTTGTCATGTTTGGAGGAATTATTCACCCTCTTAAGCCACATTATATCAGAAATAGCTATGGATGCCATGTAGAATAAACACCCCATGTTCACATTGTGCTATATTAATTTAAAAAAGATAAGAAAATTATTTAACAGATCCATTTAAAGACTGATTTGAATCAATAGGCTCCTAATTGGTGAAAGTGTGGACACATGGCCACTAAAATTAACCATTTCGTAGATAATGAAGAATTCAAACACAAAGCAAATGATAACGAGCCAAACCTGCATTGTCTTAAGCTTAAAGGAAAAAATTGAGTTAAACACGTGTTCAACAACCTAATTAGGAGCCTATTGATTCACTTCACTCTTTCATTTGAGTGAAAATACATTATTTTTGTAACCTTTTCTTATGTAATTGTTGCAATATAGCACAATAAGCACAATGTGAACATGGGGAGTTTGTTCTACATGGCATGCATAGCTATTTCTGACATAATGTGTCTTAAGTGGGCGAATAATTCCTCCAAACATGAAAAGCACCTAATTAAGAAAAATTAACAGCTTGTTAAAATTCTGGGATTGCAACTGCGGTGTGCAACGAAAACCAGCATACACAGGGGTCCCCCAGGACCAGATTGAGAACCCCTGCTCTAGAGAGTCAGTCATATGTAGCATGCCGATCCGTGTACTTTTTGGCCAATAGTTTTTTGTTTCAGAAACAGAAATTAAAAAACAAGAAACGAGTGGTTATTAGATATTCATTTTAAAAACTGAAATTGAAAAACGAGAATCAAATGGTTTTTCGTTTTACTGACTGATTTTAAACATAAAATAGCAGAAATTTAAATTGGTCTCGATTTCCAAAGTTTATGGCGCCATGTTCCGATTTCCGTTTTCTCAAGGGAAAACTGTGGTCCAGCAGCTACGGAGAACAGCCAGAGATTTTCTGGGAGACGCGTCCTTTTGCATCTTGTATGTGATGCTCTCACCCCCGTCCTTTTGCGTCACGTGTTTTACCTGTTCCCTCTTGTTCGTGTTGTTTTGTATTCCTGTTTGTTTCCCTCGTGCTGCAGGCTGGGGCATGGTTTTCCCTTTCGTGTCACTCTGTTCCACTACTCTTTATCCGCCTATCCTTTCCTTCTCTCCGCCTGCATTCTGCACACTCTCTGCTCCGTTAATCACTCACGCATACATTCGCACGCGGCACTTAATTGATAACGTTTGTATTTAGTCACCCGGTGTTCTTTGTCCTGTGCCAGTTCGTTAAGTCTCTTTGTGGTAACACTCTGGTCTTTGTCTCGTGGATACATTGTATCTAGTCCTGTCTTGCCTGCTTTAAAAGCCTTCGTCTTGTATCAGCGTTAACTCGCTGTTTCCAGTCCTGTCCAGCTTTAATCAGCTCTCGCCAGGGATGGCGTAAACACGCTGTTCATTCTGTCCTGCCTCGCTGTACTAACTTTTGTCTGTTCTAAGTCTACCAGCCTGCAGCTGTGCGTGCATCCTGCTTGTGCTGCTGTTTCTGCCAAACTGCTGCTGTGTTTGCATCCAGCCGGTGCTCCAGCTCTGCTAACCTGCAGCTGTTCGTGCCACTCCACTCTGCCCTGTCTCCCGCTCCCCCGCTCCTCCTCTGCTCAACCAGCCCGGATTCCTGCCACCATCCAGTCCCTGGCCTCTCCCGTTCCCGCTGATCCCCTGCTAAATCCATCCCCGGTTGTCTGTCCTACTCTGTGTTCTCCCTATGCTTCAGGAGGAATTCTGGTCGAAGCAATAAATTATTGAAGTATTTGGACCTTCCTGTGTGTTGAGTCGTGCATTTGGGTCTAGTTTCATACTCGGAACCGTAACATTGTAGGCCCTATATTATTAGATAGGCTACTAGCTAGCTAATTACCTAATATAAGGTAGGCAGTTATGTTAAACATCCTTTGAAACTGACTCGCCAACAAACAGACACAACATAACACCAATTTATTTTTATTTAACAATGGTATACAGGTATGGAGAAATCAATTTCACATATAGATTTAACCCACACAGTTTGGCTGCTTGCTCCGAGATGCTGGGCCTCTAGTGTCGTAAATGAATGCCAACTGCTGTAGCCTATCTACTGTCACTCATCTCACTTTTTTTGTAGCTTAATAGACACTTCCTACTTGCTCCAAAATGATTGTGATGACAAACATGGTGAAGATGAGTGGAAAGGCAGTCAATTAATTATGTTTCAAACTATGTCCACAAAACAATGTTGCGATTGCAATGTTTGCAATGCTGCCATGTCTGCATATGACAAATTATTTATTCCCATCTCCTGTAGCTCAAAAATGGCATAATGTTCTAATGCACTCATAATGACTGTGTACCCAGCTAACAAAATTATGTCCCTAGGATGTCCCCTGAACGTCTCGAAATGTCATCAGGACATTGCCTTGACGTCTTTTTGTAGGGTTTTCTAAACGTTACGTTCCTGGGATGTTCTAGTAACCTCCCCCACACATTCATTACGTGACGTTATATTGTAACCAGTTACAGACGTTGCAGGAACGTCCCTGAATGTCCCATGAATGTTATAAGCGCAAAGTCATATCTTAACCGGATACGGACGTTGCCTTGAAAAAATCTAATCTTGTCCCCGAAGAAATCTAATTAAATGTCATATTGTAACCAAACAGTGACCTTCCTAGGACGTTAATAACGTTCTAGTAATGTTTTTAGGACATCCCTAGGGAACGTCACATCATAACTTTGAGGGGACTAAAATGGGACGTCCCTGCGTTTCTGTTTCTGAAACGGAAAACGATTGGCCAAAAAGTACACAGATCCATGCCTCAACAAATAGCACTTTTTAATTGGTTTCTTGTTTCACGTTTATTTCATGCGCTTCATGTGTGCATCGAACCAGGGATAAACCATCATGACCCGCATCAAACTATAACTTCACTCTGCAATACGATTCACCCTGCAGTACTATTTGGCCATGGGTGCCCAGGCCCCTGAGCTTGGGTAATGGGAACCTCTTTAACCTGCATGTCTCCAGACTACACCTTTATATCACATTCATACATAACCTTATGAACTAAACACGCCCCCCCCCCCCCCCTCCCAAAATACTGCAAACTCATTGCTGCAGAAAGCTGAATGTATGCTTTCCTTAAGGCTTGTACACGCTCCCAGTTTTATTTTCCCCTTTCCACCACTTTAAAAAATCGGTGACAAAGCTAGAAGAAGAATATGTGATGTTTTTTGTCCGATTCACAAACTTAGCTACAAGTGGACCATGTAAAATAGGGGTCAGTAAATTTTAAAACATTGCATATGCAATCATTCACGGTGAGCACAATTTAGAAAATTGAAAACTCCCAGGCTTGCAAACATCTTTGCCAGCAGACAATATGACTATGGGCCCTATTTTCACAGCCAAGGTGCAATTGTCACTCTTCAGTGGTTACGCAAGATGCTGACGGATTATTGCAAAGCAATTATGTAATGTTATGACTGTAGACATTAGCGCACCTACAGTGCAATTGTAAAAGAGGTTGGTTTAAGGGGAATACATTAGCTGTGGGTGTGATGGAGCGTTGATTTCATTATGGCCAATCAGATCAGCCACTATCTTTCCCTTTAATATTATTGCACCAAGACCATAAGTGAACTGGCAGTCAACCAAGCCCATAAGAAACACAATTCTGCCTTATTTATCTCAAGCTGTAATGCACACAGGTGGACAATAAACTAATACAGATCATTTTACATATCATTTTACATTTTACATATACAGATAATACATATCTAAATAGTCTAGAAATTAGACAAAGGAGTACTATTGTGAAAGAAAGAAATTTGGAAAAATAAAGTGTGAAATCAAACTAGTTGTAGTTGAAGTGAAATGACAAGATACACAAAAAAAATAAGTATTTAAGAAAACATGATCACTGTATTATTTTTGTAAATATATTGTTTATTAGCACCTCCCACCTAGCTCTGTTCCACAGTTTACGTGCCAAATGTACTGAACAGAACAAACACAAATAATTTATTACCCACCTAAGAGAATGCATTTATGGGTCTTCTTGCAGCTACAATTTACTGCAACCGTCACATCGCGTTTCCTCGCGTTACACATCTGGGTAATCATGCTAGGTTGTGTACCTTTAGACTGGGTGGTAAATCTGCACTGCTTTCTGATATAAAGAAAGACCACAATAAAGTCAAACCCTTCACAAATGAGAAATTGGCTCACTGAAAAGGACTTCTCCAGAAAGCAGATTATTGGTTAATTTAAATAATTGCTATTGCTACAAAATAGCCTATTTAAAAATAAGGTAACAGTAAATAAGTAATATTCAAATGAAAGTATTCGGATTCTTAAAATTAGCACAAATTAAATTAAAACTGGGTTTTGAAAAACCCTCATTCCCCATGTCTCGGACACACATGCCACAGTGCCACAAACACACACATGCATGCACGCATACATACAATCCACAGTGGCCACACACAAAAGCATGCATGCGCAAATACACACATACAAACCACAGTGGCACACATACATACATGCAAGCATGCACACGCACATACACGCAAGCATGCACACGCACATACACTTAACAGTGCCACGTGCATGCATGCACAACACACATACACTCCACAGTGTCACACATACACATGGATGCATGTACGCACATTATACATTATCATCATTGCAGTGCCTTTTAACAGCTTTCAGGCAATTTATTTGGACAAATAACATTCAAACTACACAATTTCTAAGTGTTTTATAGTTGGGTATCATGTATAGCAGTGGTCCCCAGCCCTGTTCCTGGAGATCTACCGTCCTGTAGATTTTCATTTCCTAATTTGGCACACCTGATTCTATTAATTAGCAGGTCAACGAGATCTTTAGCTGCTGAATGACGTGTGCTTTGTTGGGGTTGGAATGAAAACCTACAGGACAGTAGATCTCCAGGAACAGGGTTGGGGACCACTGATGTACAGTACCAGTCAAAAGTGTGGACACACCTACTCATAGAAGGGCTTTTCTTTATTTTACAGTTTATAATAATAGTAAAAACATAAAAACTATGAAATAACATAAATGTAAATGTAATGTTTGGTCATCAAGAAATGTCTTGAAGTTTCACTGAAGGAATGCCTAATTTTCTGAGTGGATAGTGCACCGTGTCAAATGTTAATTTGGAAAGCCAATGACTCACCACGCAGTTCTTTATTTATTTAATTCAAAATGTAAACAAATAGGCACACAAAGTGTGCCTTCATACCATGAACAGCCAACTGACTGAAAATCCAGAACACATTACATGCTTCAAAACCAAGTGGTTAACAATAAGTCAGATAATAACTAACTTGTCTCTTGCGAATGTGTATATTAGTGTATATTGGTCTTGCTTGCTTGCAAACTATACTAAAATATTTAATTAATTGAATTCACTGGACAAAAAGCAGCTATGTTGTTTATTTGGCATAGATTTTCAGTTACTATTGCCTTAAAGTACATGCTGCTCTAGAGTCCATGC